>JAQQAE010000758.1:0-29828 GCA_029823295.1 Pseudamia nigra
CTATGATGAAAATTACAAACCTCTCTTATCTTTTTAAATGGGTGAACTTGCACATTTTTACATTTCCCAATACTTATCGTCCCCACTGTATGTAAAGGAGTACATGTACTTGAGTAGGACCCACCTCTGAACTTGACCTGTTCTTCATTTTCACAGGTCATGGGTGTTGGGAGCGTTTGCACTACTCTGTCTTCTGGGCCTCACTTGGTCATTTGGTCTGTTCTTCCTCAACGAGTCCTCCATCGTCATGGCTTACCTCTTCACCATCTTCAACACTCTGCAAGGAATGTTTATCTTCATCTTCCACTGCCTGCTTCAGAAGAAGGTAAAGCTTTCTCCCTACAAGTCTCATGTAGTGTTGTTAGAGCTGCGAGAATTAATCGATAAATCAGTAGTTCCAAATGCTAATGGTAGGTTTTCATGGTCAAAAAATCCAGAAATGAGGGTGAAATAAATTTAAGAATGTTACTTTTGGTGCAACAACATAATGGGGGAAATGAGCATAAGTTCAAATAATAATGGTAGATTTTCATTATGAAGAGAAAGTGAGCTGCGTTGACGGAGGTCTGCGCTCTCTGAGTGTTTTCTAATTTCCGTTGTTAATTGTGTAGTCTATAAAATGTCATCATATGGCAAAGATTAAAACTAATTCTCAAATGTTTTATTTTAGTCCAGAAATCAAGGACATTCAGTTATAGAGGAGGCTGAGCAACAGAAAATAATTAAAATTCAAGAACATGATAACAGTTGTTATTAAAAAAAAAATGTTTGAAACGGTTGATTAACAGAATACTTGTTGATTAATTTAATAGGCGATAACTACAGTAGATTGTTACAGCTCTGAAAATGATTATGCTTTGAATTATTACTAGTTGGATTTAATTAAAGTTGGATTTCTCTGTCTGTCTGCATTTTCTTGTGTATCTTGTAAACATTTTGACATTTCACATAAAGCACTTCACGACATTTTTTATATTTAAAAAACATCCATATCAACGTGCCGCTTCTCTCGAATGTTTTAACATGTGATCAGAATGTTTGTTATCCCTGTCCTTACACGGAAGCCATTCAAACTGCTGTCAGCTGGATGGCATTTGATAAAGATTCGGGATTTCCAGTTCTCGCGGGGGGATTGTGTTGCTGTCTGCGTCTGTGTGCTCAGTCTGTCTGGGTCTTTTGTTCCTCTGCAGGTTCGTAAAGAGTACAGCAAATGTTTCCGTCAGTCCCAGTGCTGTGGAGCGCTGCCTTCCGAGGGCCCCCACAGTTCAGCCAAGACGGCCACATCCCGATCCACCGCTCGCTACTCATCTGCTACGCAGGTACTGACTCAGGAGGTGGAAATATTTTGGTTATTTTGAGGTTGTCAGGAGTGAAATTTTTCAAGTAACATCCTTTCACTTGAATTTTTTGTTACGATGAAGCAGAGTTGTGGCACTGTACTCCATACTGTGGACTTGACATTGTGATGCTCGGCTTAGTCATCCAGCTGTTACACTGCCAAGGTTATTTGTGAATGGATGAGATTGGACTTTAGTATCAGGGAATATTACAGCCCTAAAGCACAAATCGACGAAGACACTAATGTGATCAAACGTTCTTTTTGAATGGATTAAAACATATTTCTGTCCTTTAATGACTGTTATCAAGGTTTAAACTGATAAGGAAATATCATTGAATGAGACATACAGACCTCTCATAATCTCTTCTCTGGTGACTTTGTGAGAGCTCAAGAGCACTTCTGGGAATTTGGTGGGGACTGCTCTTACTATTAAGAAATAAAAGACCCGCTCAGGGCCAATCTCTCAAATTACAGGGTACAAGATTCATGCCGAGTATCCATTTTTGGTTTCGATCGCATCAATGGCACACGTGGGCTTTGTTTTACCGTAGCATTATCATACCATCAAGCAGTGGGTTAGACAGATTGTGTACACAAGCACAAGTTTGAATCACAAAGCCACATAGCCACTCAGTCCTCGGGGCCAGGAGCCTGACTAACAGAGGCACCATGTTGAGTCCTGATCAATGGCTTTTTTTCTGTCTACTCAGAGCCGCATCAGGCGGATGTGGAACGACACTGTGAGGAAGCAGTCGGAGTCCTCCTTCATCTCAGGAGACATAAACAGCACCTCCACACTCAACCAGGGTAAGCAACTGCTTCTCCCACTGTCAGAAGAGATGCATGCTTTATTCTCTTTGTGATGAAGCTTCAAATTCACAATAAACACATCAGGAGATGCAGCCTACATGACATGGTGGCAGCACGGAAAAGAGAGGATAAAACGGAAAATGAATATTGCATTTCTCTTAAGCAATCAAAAAAATAGACTTAAATAGCAGCTGTTTATCAAAGTTCACAGCTTTTTCCAGCACAGTGAGATCAGCTAAAGGGAGGGAAGTGGCAACAGAAAAGAAATGTGATATTTAGTCAGACATAAAATGTTACTGATGAGTATTTGAGTTCAAATCATGGTAACCTTGAATAGGAAGGCTCAGTGTGCAGCAGCAACCTCCTCTCTCAACCTGCTCACCCTGCAGTGTTCATCAGGATGAATGTAGGGGGGTAAATGAATAATGTCAAGGCGATGTCACAGCAGGGATTTCTTTTTTTGGGATGGATTCTGGTATCATGAAGCTCAGGCACTGTGACACTGCAGAACTGGCAGTAGTTATGAATCAGTTTAGATGTTTTTTTTCCTTTTTAAAAACACATGCCAGCCTTTGGTTTCTCTGCAATTCGTCCAAATGACTGAGGACAGTTATTACATTCCAGAGGATTTACATAGACATGCTGTGGATGATAGGGATACTGTATTATTCATGGCAGCCCACTTAGACATGTTTTGTCTAGTGTCTCGACTGGATGAGTTTGTTTAGATGAATTTGTTTCACTTAAACACTGGAGCTGATTGTGTTGCTATGCGTCGGTCAACACTCATCGTGATAATAGTGTTTGTCAGTTACTGCTTGCATAATGTCTTGATTCGACCAGTGTTTCTATGATCACATTGTCCATAATAGAACGCAGGCGGATCATAGGTTATGAATGTTTTGTGGTGTCAAATTTTGGACAGGGAATGTCAGTGTTTGTTTATGTCGACAGCTGCTGAGTGCGCCACCACAGACCATGAAACACACTACCTCAAGGTCTTTTCCTCAACTGTTTTTCCCTCTATGTCCCTCCTGATTTGTCTCCTTCTTTTTCTTCCTGTGATTTTAGGGATGACTGGGAACTACCTCCTAACTAACCCTCTCCTCCGAACGCACGACACTAACCCTTATAACAACCTGCTGGCAGAAACTGTGGTGTGCAACACCCCCTCTCCACCGGCCTTTCACTCCCCAGGTGCACATCCACCCTCAACCTTTACTCTTACATAGATTTCTGTTTGTTTTTGTTTGTGAAGTGTTGTTGAAAAGAAGAAGGATCTTAAGGTTGTGGCTTCAGCTCAGCATGCAATGAAAATGCTGAGGATAATTACTCTAGATTTGCCGTTTGTTTTTCATCTCTACCTTCTCTGTATTTCAAGGAGTTTTTATCTTTACCAGTTTGTCAACAGCAGAGATAAAGCCTAAAGATGTCAATGCTATCCTGTCTTGTTGACTAAGCACTCATATGGGAATTCTTCACACGCTACATACACTAGTCTACATAAATGATGCTATTTCCCTGTAAGCATGGATGATATTTCTACAGCACGTTAAAATCTGTACATTTTGTTTACTTCTCTGTATATTAGACTGACTTTGGTTAAAGTCATGTCAATGTTTATGGTGACCTAGTTCCTCACTGACAGAGCAAAAGAAACTCAATCAAAGGAAAAAACACAGAACCACATGACGCAATGCGGGCATAGCCTTCAGACACTCGCAGGCATTTGATGATAAAAGAGAATAATATACAAAAACAGCACTATGGCAAAAGTGAGTAAGAAAAGGATGTGCACATATTGCTTTAACCAGGGCAGCATTCACGGGCTTGTTTTGTGTTGCACGCTTGCTAACAGCACAATGAGAGTACTTCACACCCAGAGATAATGAAGCAGGGTTGGGACCAAACAATGTCTGCATGGAAAATCAAAGACACTTGGTGAACCCCGTTGGTGTTTTTTTGTGAGCTCAGCAGCAGCCGAGCAGCTCAGATGCAGAACTCAGTGTGTGCAGATGGCTTGTGCTTTATAGCTTTAAAATGTTTAGCTGCTTAATCATTGTAAGATAATTGCATGTTAACACTAGAGTAGTGGAGACAGATAAAAAGTGGCAGTATTTAATTAGCAGGTAATTTTGAATGGCACTATAAGCATCTCCTTTAATTGTTAACAGTGGTGTGGAGAATAAACAGAAACAGTACTCGAGTAAAAGAACCGTTCCTTTCTAATTATAATGGCTCAAGGAGAAGTACTCTTGAGTACTTGAGTAAGAGTAAAAAAGTTATTTTCATAACATGGAATCTGTTACAGCCTCATATATTATATTTGAACCGGAACATTAAATATTAATGAAATGACAAAAATCCAGAACCAGGCAAATGTAAAATTTGGTGTTAAACATCAAGAAAGAAACTTGCGATAAGCTCAAGATTTGTTTATTGCAATATTTCCTGCATATTTACTTGATTTTCTTGATCATTCTGCTCATTTTGTTGTGTATTTTGGTGACTTTTTCCCAATTTTGTTATTGTACATCTTTGCATTCATTTGCTGGATAATTTTGTTGAGTTTTGTTGATTTTGTTCCTTAGTTTATCAATTTTGTTGATTTACTTGATTGTTTTATTCATTATTGTTACTTTACTAGAGTCTTTTGATCATTTTATTATGTATTTTGTTTGTTTTCTTTCAATTTTGTTCTCTATTTTACTTTTTAAAATTCATTTACTTGCTTATTTTGTTCATTTTTGCTCATTTTTTGTTGATCTACTTGATTATTATGTTCATTATCGTTAATTTATTTGACAATTTTGTTAATTTTTGCTCATTTTGTTATGTTTTTTTTTTTTCAATTTTGTTAGCTATTTTCCATTTTTTTATGTATTTACTTGATTATTTGGCCATTTTTGCTCATTTTGGTCTTTAGTTCATCCATTATTGTTAATTTATTTGATTATATTGTTCATTTTGTGTTCATTTGTTTGGTTCTTTTTCTGTTTCTTGTTCATTTTACTCTTACTCAGTGAGGCGTGGCCAGATGTAACTGAGTAGAAGTACATTTTTTTCATGATAAATGTAACTGAGTTAGAGTAAAAAGTATACTGTGAAACATTTTTTGAGCAATACTACTCAACTACATGTACTGTAATGGAGTAAATGTCCCTCCGCCTGTGAAAACCCTTCTTTTCCTCCTTAGAGAAGGGTTGGAGAGGAAATAGGTAGTTCATACCCAGAGCTTTGTTTAACAGCAGATAAAAATCAGTGCAAATAGTAAAAATGTAAAGATCTGACACATGGAAAGAAGTTTAAGAAAAGCAGAAGCAATGGTGTGACACACAAATGTCAAACCCTGGTGTGCAGATCATCAAACAAATATAAAATCCACACAGAGACATTGTTTAACTCTAAATTATTTCACCTGCTATTGCCATTACATTTAGCTCCCAAAAAAGGATGAGCGTGTCTTCTAATATAAGTGTATTAATACTAGGTAATACCCCGCAGATGTTCATTCAATGCAGTAAAATCAGTAAAGTGAACATCTTGGATGAATCTCTGCTGGAACGGTTCCCAGAGTGCAGCTGTCACCATGTCCAGTTGAATTCTGTTCACATCGTTTCCCCTCCCGATAGACAATACCGGTGTGCAATAAACCAATGCCTGCGCATAAACAAAATGCAAATTCAGAGCATGGTCTGTTCAAGTGTTTAATGAACTTTCGCTCTATGCGCTCTCTTCACTCTGTTTTTAGAAACATCTTTGATGTTATTTTTTTAGAACCGCATTTTTTTTTTCAGTTGCTATCATCCATTTTCAGGCACATTCATTTCAAACCTGTAGTTTTCCTTTTCTGGGTGCAAAGCTGGGTCTGTGACGCATCCTCACTCAAACAAAATGTCAGCTTTTCACGCTCAGGCTCCGTGTACCCAGTAAATAAAACCTTCAAATCAAATCAAACTATTCCCCCTTCACTTTCATCCTGCTACTTGAGCTTAAGCACAAGGTTATGCAAAATTAGTACTCCGCAGTAGATGTGTTTGTTCACATAAACCCGGTAAACACACACCTCAAAAAGGAAGGAAATGCATCATTAGAGCAGAGAAAGAAATTATTTCATGCGTAAATGTCCTTTTTGTGACTGTAGACTTAAAAAAAAAAACTGTGCTTGCTGCTGAACCCTTTCACCTGCTGAGTCCAGGATTCAGTTATCCTTGATTTGTCCTCTAACTTTCCCAAACTGTTAAACACATAATTTTGCTGTCCTTCTCCATCCACCTACAACAATTTGAACAAGGCATCACGTGGGCTAAATTACAGCTAATTGCAAGGACACAATCTGAGATGGATCGACTGAATCCAGGCTGGATGTTACAAGCTTCCACTTTTGTCTTATTTCAGTGATTTTGTTGTTTCTGCTGCAATTGAAAAAAGCATCTGTTTTACTTTTTTTGCACATCAGCTGTTCTTAGGCCAGATAGCCTGAGCAGACACACTTGATGTGAGTGGTGGCAAAGTGAGTCATTGCACCGTGCCTGTCTGTCGTGGTGTGGGGGTTGTTGCTGTGCTTGTGGGGCCCCCGTGCAGAGAGGTGGATGGCCATCTGTGTTCGACATTACTCTTTTGTCTTGTTTGCTTTTAACAGGTGGAATGTTTTATCCATTGTTAATGTCACAACACTTCCGCATCAGCTTTTTTTCAACATAGTTATTTAATTTACTCCAGCCTTTATTCTGTCTGTTGCTTTTCGTGTGCTACTATGTCGTTACCTGGTCATCAGCGACTTTATAGTGTGTGGCTGTATTTTTTTTTTTTTTTTTTTCATCTTTTTTTCTCATTTGTCCAATATTGTTCAGGATAATGTTAGATTGGCTATAATTATATTTGGCCACAGTGGAGAAGTAATTGGTCTCTCCTTTGAATTTCCAAACTTTGTTATTTGTGTAAAATGTAAATTACCATAAAGATCAAAGAGCACCAGTTTCCTGAGCAGTATAATTGTATGTGGATGGTGTGTTAGAGGTTATCTTATATTCAACAATGAAAAATTATCTCACCTGCTTGTCCTGCCTTTTGTTGCAGGACAGCACTCTCTGAGTAACAGCAGGGACATCAGTGCCATGGACACTCTCCCCCTCAATGGAAATTTCAACAACAGCTACTCCCTGCGAGACGATGACTATGAGGCTGTGGGTGTCCGGGCTACAGGTGACCTGGGGGGCCTCAACTTGGATGATGCTGCCTTTGAAAAGATGATCATATCTGAAATTGTCCACAATAACCTGAGGCCCCGTGGGGCTCCTAAAAGTCGCGACGCCCCGAGGGAGAGGGACAGAGCCTTGCCTCCGCAGACCAGGGTGACAGTGGACCAGGGTGGGGGTGGGAGTGGCAGCGAGGATGACGCCATTGTGGCAGATCATGCCGAGGCATCATCCCCACAGAGAGGAAGTGGAAGAGGAGGCCACCCCACCCTGGAGCTCCTCCTTCACCCCCACCATAAAGAGGCACTGGAGGCTCCCCTATTGCCTCAGAGGACTCACTCACTGCTCTACAGTGCCCAGAAAGCCCCCCAGCGCCTGGAGGGCCAGGGTGGCCATGGTGCTGAGACTGTTACTGCAGTGGAGGACATGGGCTCACACTCACCCAACAATAACAGAGACTCCCTTTACACCAGCATGCCAAACTTGAGAGACTCACCTTCACCCTCCGCTTCACCGTACCCCCAGGAGGAAGAGGAGGAGCTCTCCCCTTCACCTCGGAGTGAGAGCGAGGACACGTATCATAAAAGCATGCCTGAGCTTGGCGATGCACCGCAGCCTCTGTCCTACTATCACATAAACCGAGGCACAAGTGATGGGTGCATCATTCCACCAAACAATGAAGACTGTGCGCAGGAGGCAGAAGCTCCCAGTGACGGACAAATGCAGCTCATCACCAGCCTCTGAGCAGCCCGTTTTATGTTTGCACAGGTTTTAATGGATGGGTGCTTTCAGTTGATGTCAAGACAGTTGGCAAGTCCTGCTCCTCACTCCGCATGCCCTTCCTGTTAGAACAGGAAGTGAAATGTTGTTGGGTGGGACAAGGAATGAATAAATGACTTTTTGCACACAGATCTCATTAACACACAAAACGCATTCATCTGAGGCCAGACAAATGTGAACTGTGAAAGCTCTGCTGTTGGACTAAAGAGGTGCAGAGAATAACACACAGATCAAGATCACTGTGTCTGGTGTTTCTGTTGTGCTGAACGAGGAACTGAAGAATAATGAATACAAAATACTCCAAGCAAAGAACTGAACTGATTCCTGACGTATTTCTGGGGGACTTTGCAGAACCAGGGTCTTTTTAGTCATGAACTACAGAACCAGAACTGGTGTGGCTCCACTACACAGTCAGGATTGTAAAGTTAAGAAACCACTAATTCAGACTCAGGCCTTATATTTTCTCTATTGCACATTTAACTGTTGTCAAAGTAACAGCTAAAGAAAATATATTTTGCTGTACCACTAGTGTAAAAAGTCAATAAAAGTTACAAAAAGAAAAAAAAAGAAATGGCAACCATTCAGTAGTTACGCCCTTTCAATGTTAATAAGCCTCTTCAGACAAGGTTAATAAAACTGGTGGAAATGTGCTTTTCCTCTCACACTTGACTTGTTGTAGTATGTTTGAATATGAAAAAGAAACTTTTCAAGAGATATTAGTCCATATGAACCCATGCTCACGTCTCTGCTTGTGAAGTGCTTTTGCTTTCATGAATGATGAGTTTTTGCCAGTAGTATATTTGTTAACACCCGGCCATGCACAGATTTGGAGTGAATTGGATGTAATTTATTTTACTTGAAAGACATTGTCAGGTTTTACGAGTTATGTTTGTGTCAATGCAATATTGCAGTTTTGCAGACATGTTTCATCCATTGACACTAATTAATTTATTAACTGAGCTATTTCAGAGAAAAAAAGACGAAAAAAGATCATGGTTAAGAAGTGTGACTTGTTGCAGCACTGATTAGGTTCATTTAATTTCTTTTGTAAGAGCCCATCATCAGCTGATATTTAATTCAACTCCTGTTTGATATCAAATAAATGTGAATTTTTTTCTTGTTCGCAGAAGTCTGACTTCTTATTCTTGCTTTACATTACAAATCTGCCACTGTCTGGATGCGGCATGACAGTAATTATTCTAACAAGATAAGCTATAATCATTTTTGATCATTCTCACTGTTAAAGTCATTCCACTCGCTAAATTGCAGCACATCATCCGTCGAGGAGACAGAGTGGATGAGATTCACACCACAGATTTAGCAGATTTAGTGTTCAGTGTGTCTGTCGTGTGATTTTCTAGGAGGATCCAACTCCGAGTGACCACACACACACTCAGCAGGCACACAGTTCATGCTTTAGTCGCTGTAGAAGCTGGGTGGTGCACTTTATTAGATGGAGCAGGATGCCAGTTTGCTGTCAAGAGACTGATGCGGAGGCCAAGACAAAGCTCAGAGTGCACTATGGCTCTCTGCCTTGTTGTTTGAACATCAGACTCTCAGTTTACACAGAGCCATCCAAAAGCCCTGGAAGACACCAAACCGGTCTATAAATTATATGGAAACTTGGCTTCCTTTCAGTTATAAATCAAATTAAACGCAAAGTTGATGACTCACTCATAGTTCACCGGGAGGGAACAGGGCATCTCTGTGAAAAGTTTCCTCATTATAAACACAAGGGAGTCGACAATAGGCTCCACGTGAGGCTCACCCTTTAGGTGATGGGTGATGTCACGGTGAGAAGTTGAGATTTTCATAACAGACAAAATTGTGATGAATGAACACACCTTGCGTCCTTTGCAAAGCATAAGGATCGGGTTTGCATGATGCATATATATTGGTTCATTATCACTAAGTCACCTGTGCTCTGCATTAGCTTTGTCACCCTATTGTCTTAAAGCACACTGGAGTTTGAAATTGAACAATATATAGATGATGACATCCTTCTCCCAATAAGGCTGGGGACATTCTTGATACAAAGATCAGCATATCCTGGGCTTCCCTTATCCTGCTGTGATGATTTTCAGCTACAGCTCCTCTTCAAAGATTTATTTCCACCTCTGACTCTCTGACCAGTCACTAACATTACCATCTGTGATTATCTGATTGCAATATGATGCAGTGTATTAGCCATGCGTTGTTTGTGTTGCAAATGAAAAAAGTTGTTGAAGTTTGTTGCAGATGAAAGTGCTTCATTTATCAACTTATCTTTTAGCGGTTCACAGTCAAAGCCGGGTTTCCATGGGGCAGTGGCAAATGGAGGCGCAATAAGGCTCGGTCCGACAAGACATTACCGTGTTTTCATTTGGACTTGTTTGATGTTTCTGCCTCTGGTGATTTGGACATTATTTCATGTCCATCATCAAAAAGACATCAAACAAGATGCTGCATTCAAAATCAGATCACAGAGCTTCATCCAAAATGTGTGCAAGTGTATGTGACTGTTGACTGCAGCCTGTATGAGCCTGGAAAGAACTGAACTGTAAATACACTGCCAGTCAAAATTTTGGACTGATCTTTTTATTTTTATTATTTTCAACATAGTATGTTTTTACTGAAGATGTCCAAACTGTGATAGAGCATTCATGAATTATGCAGTAAATAAAAGAACATGTTTTATATTTTACATTGTCCAAAGTTCACACACATAGCTTTGATGTCAGCTCATCAGATTCACAAGACTGTCATCCGAAACAGTCTGCATGCCTTGTCAAGAGTTAATCTGTGCCATTTCTAGCCTTTTTAATGCGCTTTGTACCATCCGTTGTCTTGTGCAGACAAAGGCTACGCCCTATTATTGCTACTACAAGTACTATACAAAACCATATAGAAACACTCAATAAAAATTTAAACAAAGGTCAGTCAATCAGAGAGATCTCAAGAACTGTGAATGTGTCCCCAGTGCGGTTGCCAAAACCTTCAAAGCCTGTGATGAAACCAGTGCTGCAGTAGAGCGGGTTGTCCAAAAACCAGAGGGTTGGTGGTTTGAACCCAGCTCCATGCCACTCGATCTATTGTTGTGTCCCTGGGAAAGACACTTCACCCACCCTGCTTCTAGTGTCAGTCACACTGGTGTATGAATGTGAATGAATGTTTGGTGGTCGGGGAGGCTGTTGGTGCGGATTGGTAGCCACATTTCCATTAGTCTGCCTCAGGACAGCGGTGGCTACAAATGTAGCCTATGATCACCAGCGTGTCACTGAGTGAATGAATAATGAATTCAGTGTAAAGCGCTCTGGATGTGTTGAAAAGCATTATACAAATCCAATCCAATTCATTATTATTATTATTATTATTATTATACCAGCTCTCATGAGGACCAGAAATGGAAGATCAAGAGCTACCTCTGCTGCAGACAAGTTTATTAGAATTTCCAGCCTCAGAAACCAACAATTTACAACACCTCAGACAGTAACTGCACTCAGGATCACATTCAAAGTTCCTGAGATTTTTCAGGCTGACCTTCAATACCTCCACCAAGCAGGTTATGTTTTTGTCAGCGTTAGTTTAGTTATTTAGTTATCTTTTGTTTGTTTGTTTGTTTACAACATAACACAAAATTATATGCACAGACTTGGATGACATTTTCTATCAAAATATGATCAATATTTGGGACATAGTAATTCAAAATGCTTATACTTACAGGGGTTGAGGAAAAAGTAGCTACTGTAAGGAAGCAAATGAAGGTATAGACATGAAGCTGACACCAAATTGTAGTAGAAGGTCTGTTGATTCAGAAATGTGTCCACAGATTTGACATATCTTCAACATTTATGGAACTAGATGCAGAAGAAAGCAATTATTTTTTGGTGAATAACTATTGAACTACTAATGAATATGTATGTGATTCCAAATCCTAAATGAAGGTTTTCATGGTCAAAAAATCCAATAATGAGGTCAAATACATTTTAGAATATTACTTTAGGTGCAATGACATTAAGGGGGAAATGAGTATAAATTCAAATGATAATGGTAGGTTTTCATTATGAAGAGAAACTGAGCTTCTTTGGTGGAGGTCTGCACTCTGAGTGCTTTCTAGTTTCTTAATAATATGGATTTGTACAGTAGTTGTAGTGTTACTAATAGGACTCTTCCACTGCATGAGACAACTGAATGTCTAAAGCACATTCAGAAGACAAGGTTCATTTGAAAATGTACTACCTCATGAATCTGACAAGATAATGGCATTAGTATACAAAGTTGTCATGAAAGCCAAATTGCTACTTTGGACAATCTTATATTTAAAACATGCTTTGGGTCAATTAACACTTTTTTGTTTACCACATAATTCCACACTTTTTCTTTCAAAGGTAATGTACAGTACAATGTTGAAAAGAGTAAAAATAAAGAAGGAGAAAGTGTCTCCAAACATTTTGACTGGTGGTGTAGATGTTTGTTTTTTTTGTGATTTATCTGAAATTTTTTGAAAACTTTGATCTTTACAGAGAAACCTGTTTGACCAGGTCCCCCCGGGTCTCACCATGCGGTTTTTAAAAAACATTATTATTAAAATGAAAAGGCATTCTTGCAGACTTGTTTATACTCCTGGATAGCAATCTTTTCTTTAGCTGGTGCAGGAACTATGCATAATTACATTAGTACAGCCACAATGCAGAAAGAGTATTATATTTCCTCAGGGCCTCTGTAAATGTGCAGCTTACATTCCTCTACATTTTACTCTGCAGCAGTAAGATAAAGAACATCTGAATCGCTGCTGCTCTGCTGCCACTGTCTCACTCTACACCACTGCACTGCTTTGGCTGACTCGGCTTCTCTCAGTGCATTTAATGCCCTAAAACTAAGAAGAATCCATGCCTACAAAACCAACAAAACAAACTGAAATCAGCTACTTTTTTTGCTCAGGCATCCAGTGCATACAGTACTCTGTTGTGGATGTGAATGTGCAAAGCAAAAGCTGCACAAATAAATACCACAAAGCGTTTATTAAGGTTTGTTTTATTGTAAAGTGGTGACCTAAAAATTCCACTGCATCGTTACAGTGAGCTTCCGTGTTTTATCTGGTTTGTTATTCCTTGTAAAGTCTTGTAATTCAATACTTTAACCATGCTGCAAAGTTTTAATTTTAGCTTTTAGTTTGTTGGTTTAGTGCTTGTTAGGATATCACCACAAATAGCCCCTTGAATGCGCGGCTGGTTAAGAAGAAAAATGGGCTTCCTCGACTTCCACAAAGAAGCCTATTATGAGAGATTAAGACTTTAGGCTTAAAATATGCTCTAGAGTCCATTTTGAGTCTGGCTGTGAAACGTCTGATATACTGTCTCGTGTGTGTGTTTGTGTGAGGTATAGGTGTAGATTTCGGGGGAGTACTAACGTGCATTTGACTCAACAATAATTCTATTTTCATATTTATGGATGAGGTCAAAACTAGTCACCCCTCTATGAAAATGTGAATCTTTTCCGAATGTTTCCCAGGCTTCTCACTCTGGTTCTGTATACTGGGAAACGCTTTGATAACTTTGTATGTCCGTCTCCTGCTTTGTGTCTGTCAACAATCCTTCTTCTCGGCTCTCAACTCATCTCTTTTGTTTCTGGCTTTTAGTGATGCGTCAAATCCTTTCTGAAGTGAACATTATCATGTTCAGTTCACACTCTTAGATCATTACTCAGCAAAAGAGTGGTGATTTGTGCTATGCTTGAAAAAAAAGGTCAGTTCTTCTGGGAGTTAGCAATGTTGACTGTGGTCCTTTTTGTTTCTTTGAAATAATTTTGCTTTTGTTTCCAAAAGAAAAATGACTTGCTGTTTCCAAATTAGACCAACATGCTTTGAAACACCCCATTAAAAATGAAAAATCTGGCGCTCTTTTAAATCCTGAAAGACCTAAATGACCGCTCACGACACAATCAAAAAGCTTTCAAATTTTCTGTTAATTGCAATTCATCAACAAATTATTCTTTTTCCACAATTCTTTTTTAACTATCTAACTTTATGATGCTAACTGCTCAAATGAGTTTGAAAAGCAAAATGGGAGTCAGGCACCAGCAAAATTATTGGCTCCCCCTGGGTCTTTAAGGGTTAAACAGCGATTGAGAAAAAATCTGAAAAAAAATCACAGGGGGGCTAATGACTTTAATGTCATCTCTACATAACATGTACCCTTTGACGTCTGTTTTTGTTCTTTTTTGTAAATTAATTGCCTTTATTATTTTGTCCTTTTTTGCTCATGTCATACAACCCCAATACCAAAAAAGTTCAGTCAGGTAACAGTGCATAAACATGAACTATTATTAAACTTTATTTGACGGAATGAACTCGATACATTTCATGTTTGTCTGGTTCACTTCTATTTATTTTAAAATATAAAGCAATTCTGTCTATTGTCATTCTGTAGGGGAAACAAGTTCAGCCAGGAGAAAGTGTAGGATTAAAAATTATTTTGATGTTTCTGAAACAATGCAATTTAAAGCAGCTGATGTGAAAAGATGATTTTAAATGTGATTTGGTCACGAGGAGGTATTATTACTTATTGAAATATTTAATTTAAGACATTCCATTTGGAGACTAAAAATACTGACAATAGTGGTCTGACATGTTGATGAATTTAATTTCTTTTTGTTAATTAAGTGCCAAAGCAAAAGGAACAAAAATCACTATAAATTACTTTAGAATTTATCATCTTTTCCACCAACAGAATGAAAATATAATCTATGTAATAAGTATGATTTATAATATAAAATGCAGATGTTACAGTTGCAGTGTCTAATGATTTTGTGTCATTTCTTCTTATTTTGTGGCTTATTTTGCACATTTTCGTTCACTTCATTACTTATTTTGTTAATTTCTGCTTATTTTATTTCTAATTTGCCTGACTTTTTAGTTTTGTTCATTTGTAGATTATTATTTGTTTGATCACTTTGCTCATATTTGTTGATTTTGTGTTTTTTTTGTTCATTTTCATTTAGTTTTGCACGGTATACATGAACATTTATGATGAAATCAAATTAATCTACTTAAACAAAATGGTTATTATGCTCTATATTAGTGCAAAAGTTATTATCTTTTCACTTAAAGAGTAAAAATATTATTGCTATAGTATGTATATTCATTTACAGGAAAAATGTAGATATTATATTAATAAATTGTTGGTCTTAATTTGGCACATTCTGTTGCTTTGTTTGTTCACTTTCTTAATTTTTTTGTTCATTTTGCAAATGATTTAGTTTGTTTTTGTTGATTACTGTTAATTTTAGCTTATTTTATAGATTTTGGTAAATTTGTGTTTTATGTGTGTATCAGCTAGGTTCATATGGATGTAATAGTTATTTTGTTTATTTTGACTAAATGTTGTGCCACATAGGTTAACACTGACAACATTTAAGCAAAATGAGCAAAATAATTTCAGTCTTTATTCTTATTTTTTTACATTTAAAGAGCAAAGCATCAAATTGTTTCAATATGTGAAATCATTTACAGTCAAATATAGTTAATAGGGCAGTTTATAATAAGTCTTTGCCCTTTGTCTTTTTTGCTGCTAATTTTGCACATTTTTTGTTCATTTTGAAGAATATTTTGCTCTTTTTGGAATTATCTTGATATTTGTTCATGTTGCGAACTGATTTTATTCACTTTGATTTAATGTTGTAGTAATAAGTGAGTAAGTACAAAATGAGCTATATTTATTTTTGCATGCATCTTTTTCCATTTAAACAGTAATACTGGAAATGTTATAATATGTGAATTAATTTACTGTAAAAATACAGATATTATGTTGAATTATAATGCTTTTTTGCCGGACTGTTGCTTAATTTGGTGCTTATTTTCAATATTATTTTATTTTCCTGTTAATTTCGTTAATTCCCTTCATAAACTTAAGCACCAGATACAGAAAATGAAGTGTTTTAAAAGGATCAAGAATGCACAACGAAGAACCCATCGCCTTGGTGTGAGGGAAGAAAGGCATATATGCATATAAGTATGTGGATTTCCCCTTTTTGTGGGATCAATAAAGTATATCTATCTATCTAAGAATAATATATAGCCTGTTGCTCATAAAGTTGGAATTTTTTTTATGTTTTCTCATGAAATGATTGTGACAGTGTGATTTATTCTTGATAGATAAAGTGTGTATCTTCTTAAAACTTTATTGATCAGTCTCTACCAAAGGTGATTACTGATGTGAATAAATAACATTAAAAAAAGGAATGTCTCTGAAAACAAAGTAATCTAACATTATGGGCAAAAGTGTACTTATAAATATTTAATATGCATACAGTACTATATGTATCTGTATGTATATGCTTATGTATGTATGTATGTATGTAAACTGGTAGTTGGTTTGTGCTTAAGGGGATTGGTGGTGAACAATAAATTTTTGATCAGCAAAGAAGAGATAGAATTAAATCAGTTTAAATCTATCTATCCATCCATCCATCCATCCATCCATCCATCCATCCATCCATTCATCCATCCAGAAAGTGTGCAGCCGAAGAGAAAGAGAATGTGAGCCGGTGAGACGGGCAGAGGGTAGCAGCAGTCGAACATGTCAGAAACAATCTGAGCCCGAGCCAGGCCGTTGTAAAACTGTCGTAGCTCGTAGGAAACACCACAAGTGACCTCAGAGCTGAGCTAAGGTAGACCGTCACACCCTTTCTGCAGTAAACACTCCACAGAGGCCTGTGTTTGCATTGGGTTGTCTCCCTTCAAATAATAGCAAAGCATTCCCCAGAGACAGAAACATAACATATGACTGCTATTAGTCAAAAGCTCAAGACAGGAATGTTCCCATATTTAAGCAATTGGTTACAAGAGTTACGGCTGTTTTCGACAGGCAGCAGACTGGAAATGTAATGACTGTTATTTTAACAATTCTTAAAAATAATAGTATTATAAAAATATCTGAATAAGCTGCATAATTTTAGTCATGCATCTCTAACATGACTTTAAACATGAGAAAAAGCACATGAAGTTATTTTTGTCCTGCTTCAAAAAGGCTTTTGATATCAATGACAATGTACTGTTTTGACAGAAAAATCAATGTCAATAAAGGGATTTTCTTTCTTACTAAAATAGCTATAGAATGTATAAATATTTCAAGAGCAGAGTCTGTTTGATGCTGAGTGATAATTATGTTTCATTCACACATGTTTTTCATATATCTATGAAACCCAATGGCCATTATTTACCCTACATCACACATCAAACATCTGTAGTGAGTTGGCATTTCTACATTCCTATATTTATTTATGTTTGCTTTTCTACACTTATCCAAAAAACAGGTTAGAACTTACACAAAGAAAGCAGCTGTTGACTTTGTTGCACACCTCTCCAGTGGCTCCTGAGACTTTGGGCAGTGATGGAAGTAACACTTTCTTAGAAATCAAAATTAATAAAACGAGCACTCACTGATAAAACCACACTCTGAAAAAAATGAAGACAAAATTGATGAAATCGACAGAATGGACAAGACATTATAAATAAAGTGAAGAAAAAACATGTTAAATGAACAAAATTAAACAAAATAACCAAGTAAATGAACAAAAATTGACAAAAATAAGCAATATAGTGAGCAAGACTAGCACAAAATAGGACAATAATCCACAAAATGAAGAAAATGAGGGGGAAACTTTGACAAAAAAACAAAAAAACATAAATGTTTATCTATTTTCTTCAATTATATTCTTGCTTATTTTGCTCATTTTGTGTCTTGAATTGAATTTTCCCTGTTTCTGGTGTTGCCTCATTGTGTCCGTTTTCTCAATTATTTGTTATTTCACTGCAAGTTTGACTCTTCATTTTCTCTGAAACAGAACACGACTGAGTCAGGACACAATGAATCTGACAACTCGAAGTCAACTTCCAATCTTAAGATTTTAAGAGCTGTTTATGAACTTTCTTGATTTTTTTTGTTCAGTTTTGTTAAATTTCCTGATTATTTTGTATATCTTCTTTATGTGTTTTTATATTATCTTGATTATTTTGTTCACTTTTTTGTATATTTCGCTTATGTTTTTGGACATTTTCTGGATTATTTTGTTCATTTCTTGTGTTTTTATATTTTCTTCATTTTTGTTCATTTTCTTGATATTTCATGCATTTTATTTGTTTTTTTGTATATTGTATTGATTATTTTGTTTATTTCTTAACTATTTTGCTCACATCTTGTGTAAAACCTATAAAATGTAAATAAAAACAGAACACAATGATTTGCACAACGGTAAAATGTGAAGAACTCACTGAAAAGGAAAGACTCTACATTAAGCACTGGGTGGTCTTTAGGACATATGGTCTAATACATTTGTTAAACATGTGCACAGCAAATCCTGACAGAGACCAAAACACAACTAATGATTAAACAAACTCATGTTACAAGGCATTCTTGTACCTAAAAGAATGACAGATAATATTATTATGAGTACAATCAGGTGATTTGATCGACTGGTTGTTTTGAGTATTCAGCTGGAAGCTCTAGTGTTAAATGTATCCTGCAAAGAAAATTTTAATATAAAGTGTAAGAATAGATTACCTGGATAGGTGGAACACACTGCGAGCCCTTATCTGACTGACATGGTGGTGTACTTTTTGAACTGCCACAGACATCACTGTTGGGACATTGTGAAAATCTGTAGCATTAAACTGCAGGGTGTCTTTGACTAATGCTTTATTTAAAAGGGTATTATTCACAGCTAATTTACTTACAGTTGCCATAATAACTCACCCAGGGTGTACTGAGCGTCGTCTGAATCTAAGATACAGTGATGCAGGAGCATGTGGAGTTAATTATGAAGCTAAGATAATCAATGTCATGGTTGAAGTTGGATTCAAAAGATGCCCAAAGCAATGTTTTCTTGGGCCATCAATTTGAAAATCAAAGTGACGGCTTAAAAAAAAGAATGGTTGAATAAAGGTTTGGCTTCATGGCACCGCAGATGTGATGCTCTTGAATTCAACAGACAGTGACATGTTTTGCTATTGCTCTGTTGTAGTCATTTAACAACCTTTACAAACTACATCAACATAGGTTCATATTTCATCAAAATATTTGACTTTGGAGTTTAGACATAACGCACATGCTGTAAACCACCCACTAACACCAAAACACAAATCAAACCGAGAACAGAATAACTCCAGTGTTTTGTTGTGACATTTGTTTGGAGAAAAAGTTTTCGATATAAACTTCCTGACAGTGAGAAAATACAAACTTCATATTTCTGAGAATAAAGATCCTCATCACACTATGTGGAATATGCCTGACTTTGATGCAGATACTCACTCTGGAATAATTCCTAACTTTTTTATAGAGGTAGAGATTAAATTTCAAAAGGAAGTTATTTCAGTTTCTTCTATCAGCGTGCCCAGAAGCAAGGCACTTTTATTCTGACTGCTGGTTAGTTTTTCCTACTGGTATGAATATGAATTAGAGTGCTAAAGAAAAGCAGCCATGCTCGCTCATACGGTTGATATTCCTTGGACAGAAAATGGCTTAAAATGAAGGAGTTGTAATGATGCACAATTTATGATATGTACAAGAGGGAAATATATTCCTCTGCGTTGTTTAGAGGCAATTCCCCGTGCTGCTTTTTTTCTTTTGTGCAAGAAAACAGTCCTCAGAATAAAAACCGTAATATGTTACGGAAAGTCACTCTCAGCTGCAGCTTTGTGTTCTCTGCTCTGCGAGAGATCAGAGAAAAAAGCTTGAGGCAGCTTGAGAAATCTCCAAGTTCTCACCCCACACCTCCATATGTCTTTTGCATTTCACTCTGCGGAGAGTGTGGTGCAACACTCCTCCCCGCCTTGGTCACATTTCACTTTTTTCTCATAAATAAACTTCCGTGAAGGTGCATTTTAAATGATAAGCTGCATTTCAGGAACGCTGCATCTTCAACTTCTGCTGAGCTAAAAGGCCAAGACGGGTCTTTTCAGTAAACGCACAGAAGCAAAATCCCCGCTGAGCTCAGGGCATGTGTTGTGTGCCCCCCGTCCTTTGCCTTATCACTTTTCTTTTTCTACTCTGAGAAAGGTCTTGACTCAAGACTGTTTGACGAGTGCTAAGAATACAAATGTTGCATATTGTGATGGTAAGTGAATGAAACAGTGGAAGAAAGAAGAGAATTACACAAGTATGGAAACAGTTTTCCTCTTTATGTTCATACTGAGAAAAAATAATAAATATGTAGCTTGCTGTCATGACTGCGAGGCCTTTTCTCTATGGTTTGGGAAGCATTGACCCTATTCCAAATTTAAGAACAGTAACATAATACAACATAATAGCACAGATATGATTTCAAAATTGAATGACAGAATTTATATGTGCAATTTTCTCAGATGTAAATTTAATTGGTAAGAGTGCTTTAATTTAAATGTCCCATACCGTGAAAAATTATCTTTATTGAGATTTATACAGAGGTGGGTGGTACTCATTTACTCCTTTACATGCACTAGAGTAGTTTTTCCCATAAAACATACTTCTGAGAGGAACTGTTCTGTAGAATACTTTTTACCAGGCTGAAGTGAAAAACATTAAGAAAATAATCAATTAAATAAAAAACAGAGAACAATAATCAATAAAATTATCAAAATTAATAAACTAAGCAACAAAATGAACAAATATAACAAAAATAATTACAAAATGCAACAAAATTAACCAAAAAATGAAGAAAATAATCAGGCAAATGAACAAAATCGATCAAAGACCTCAGGTAAATTGCAATATATAAGTACAAATGAACAAAATGTAAGTGAATTAACAAAAACTAAATAACATAATCAAGTAATTAAGCAAAAAGTCAAAATAATAAGAAACAATACGAGCAAAAATGAACAAAATGTAAGCAAAACATAATCAGTAAACAAAACAAGCAAAACAATTTGTACAAATGAGCAAATTATGAAATGACATTGGTTTAAAAAGCACAAGTTAAAAATGAACAAAATAAGCAACAAAAGTCATCAAAACCAACAAAAAATTATGAGTATATTAGGTTCTAATAAATTAGATGTTATGAAGTTACTCACTACTACTTGTTTTTATGAGTACTATTTGAGTGCTGATTCTGTGTATTCTACCCACCTCTAGTCTGTTATGTAAAATAAACGCTGTGATAATCGTGCCCTAAGAAAACAGGACATTAGCAGCAAAGACAAACTATTTTGAATTCTTCTTGTGACATCAAGCTAACCACAGTGCTCAGGGATTCAAAACAGCTCTTTTTTTTCTTTCTTTTTTTTTTTTAGAAAATTGACCTTGCCAGTGGGAATGATCAGAGGTTCAACCCTCAGAGAATTTTCTGATGTGAAGTGGGAGGAAGTGAAACCTTTATTTTGTCTACATGAGCCTTTAATAGACGCATATAAGCAGTAAATGCATAGTTTTAAATGTTAAAATATGGGAACTTAAAAATGATTACAATACTTGAGTAAACAAACAAAAAAGTAAGCCTTTAGGTGCAAATATGTGTATGTTATAACAGCAGAAAAGCCATAGAGTCGGATTTACTGTTTGTCAGTTTTTCATTCATTCATTGGTACTGAAGCCCCCAAAATTGTGACATTTAAAAAAAAAACTGTGTTGTTTTACATGAACTATAGTTAAATATATTCCACATAAATAAAATTCAAAATAGTTCATTTTTTTTATTCAGTCATCCCACACGTTACATAACACAAATATAAACATCAAACGCAACAGTCCAATATACAACACATACAGTCTGACATACAGTAAATACAATTAACTACGGTAAAGACACAGGCAGAAGCATAATGCTTATATATACCTGTTTTACATTTTTATCAACATAAGCTACCAGATAATCATTCACACTTGTAAGCCTCAAAAATACATTTAAAAATTATTTTTGACAACCAAAATTGAAGTACATATTCTTAAATTAATATTAGCAGTATTTCATAATGGACCCACATCTCCTTTTAATCCTCTTCTTAGCTTTTTGTGCAGTGACCTTAATAACATGAATAATAATATGAAATCATATTTATTAAAACATTTGTATCTAGCCTGGCAGTGATGTTTTTTTTTTTGCTTTGAACATGATTTGCATTATGTTATAATACACCAAATAATTGAATTTCATGACATGCAATTTCATAAACAGTGGATTGGTTTGATCTTAATAACCAGCATTATTAATAATATGTATGTTTTTTTGTGGTAGAACTAATAATTTTACAGCCTTTTTAAAGGTTGATGCCCACAATTCTACGGAGTAAGATAAATGGACTACTATAACTGCTGCCAGGTAAAATGAACCCCTATTGAATTGTATTCCTTTTCAAGTTTTAGGTAATCTGACTAATGCGCTAAATCCTTTATTACAGTTTACGATGAAAAACAGACACAGAACCAAAAAAATATACTTTTTGTACCCATACTTAATGTTATTTAACTCTGATTTGTACTGACTTTCTCATAAAGCACCTAGTGTTCTTTAAGATACTTTCATTATAAATCCAGAGATTCAAACACAGCTAATGATTAAACAAACTCACAAAGCTATGACAGTGGACATTTTTGTGAATGAAAAATCATCAGGTAAGTTTGATCTTTCGGCTGTTTTATGTATTTATCAAATCCTGGTGGTTCTAGTGCAAAGAGGCTTCTCTCTAATATCTGGTTTGTCTCTTTTCACAGCAGGTCGAGCAGTGCAGAATGCTTGTTCTTGACCCTTCTGTGATTTCAAACAGCATTGCTTGTTTCCCTGGTGACTTCTTGAGGGTAACTGTCATTTAATGCACCGTTAAAAGGCTACAGCTGCAAAAGTGAGCAGGAACATTTTTAACTACCTCACAAAGCCCCTAAAGCCTAAACCCAGAGTGTTCTCTGACCCCCTCACGCAGAAGAGGAAGCAGACCCACAAACCGCAGATACCAAATGCTGTGTGTCAATCTCTCATGCCAGACAGATGTGATGGTCATTTCACTTCCAGCTTTATGATTGAGTACATCACATATCGATTGTGAAAGCATCTCCTGTTAGATGTAGAATGTAATGAAGCTAATTTAAATGTAGGGGTGTTGGAAACAGCAGAGACCTTGAAGTCATCCAGGACAAGCCTTCTGTTTTAGCTTATTTCCCCGAAAGGCAAAGAGGGATTTGTCCTGAATATACTGAGTATATATTTCATGTACGAACTGCAAATCGTGAAGGAGAAGCCATAGTCAAAAAAGATTCATTTCATCATAAAGAGGATATACAGCCAAGCTGCATCTGAAGTTGTACCATTCCATAATGCATGTGTCTGAAAAATCAGCTCCCCTGGAAAAAATGACTTCTGTTACTTGTCCTTGGGTATGATCGTACATATAATCTGTCTCTAGGACATCAGCCCAAAGAATTATGGACTCGCTGACATTTTTTTGCATTGAAAGAATGAATGTACGAGCACATGTGCATGCAATTTAATAAGAAAAACAGTGTAAGTATGTGTGTCATCAAAGCAGACAACTGGATAAACGACTACAGTGGGTGCCAGTGTTCATATTAGATCCAGGGCCCAGGGGTATCATCATGTGTTATGAGTTCAGCATTAATTGCCGCCTTTGGGAATGGTTGTTCTTGACGTACTTGTCAAAGGGAACCCTGACTCTCGATGAAGCATGAGCTGCAGCGAAACATGCTACATGACAAATAATGAGACAGAGCTGGTTCCAAACATCATCAAGCTCAAATGCGTAACTGTAACTCCATCACAAGCGGAGCTAAAATAATTCTGTATCCGATATTAATATTGTGTTGTATGTGAAATCTCTGTGGGGATGTCACAGTGTCTCCCAGTATGATAACAGTGGTATCGTGATACAGCAAATATGTGATGCTTGATACAATAAGCCATATTTTAAGACACCCTTGGATTCAGCTCCTGGACTTCACCCGACCCTCTGTCTGACTGTACTGTTCAGTGTTATTTGTTAATCTGAACTTTTCTTTTCTCTCTGCTCTTTTCATTCACTTCAGCTGGTTGAGGCACATGGCCAGAGTCACCTCTGTCAGTTTTTTTGTCCCTAAAGGAAGTTTTCCTTCCTGCTGTCACCATGGGCCTGCTCTGGGAGGTTTTGTTCTCTGAATAATATTTTAAGGTCTTGACATTCAATTGTGAAGTGCCTTGAGATAATCATGTATTACGATTGCCATTATATAAATATATATAATATTGAATTGATTTAAACTTAGATCCCCAACCTGCAGTAATAGGCTTAGGTTACCATGTTTCAGATGATGAGATTATGAGAGGAAGGAGGAAGGCCGGTTACATGCGAGAATTGCCATAGGAATCACATGAGAACTGGTATGGGATTCACATGGAGTGAAATGGGTTTATATGGGGATTGACAGTGGACTCATATGTTTAACACGGGATTCATAATGTTATCTTAGGCAATAGAATAGATTTCTCACATTATGATATGCATTTCATGTGGGGAATTGTTCCAAAACCCAAATATTTTAGATGTGCTATCAAATGTGAAATATTTGATCACAGGTTTATTCACATGTGTGAAATACCTCAGATTGTCTAAGTCAGTGGTCTCCAACCTTTAATACTCTAAAATACATTCTTGGCCAAAAAGTTAAGAAATGACTCTGCCTAGAGCCACTAACTTGGGGTTATTTTGTGTATTTTGAACTGATTTAACAAAACATCCACAAATGAACAAAAATGTAAACAAATAATAAAGTAAATGAGTAAAAATCAAGAAAATATTCAACACAATGAACAAAGACGATGAAAAAATTAGCAAAGTAATCACAAATATGACTGAAATATTAATATTGAAGTGTTAAGATAGAAAATAAACCACATGATCAAAAAATAGAAATGGAAACAAAGAAATCAATGTTCAACAAAAAGTGAACAAAATAACAAACAAATAAAATAATGAAAGAAATCAAGAAATCAACAAAAGTAACGAACAAAATGGATAATCTGAAAAATGAAAAATATATTGTGGATTAAGGGGTAGAAAATGGATGTATGGATATCCACAGATGATCAAGAAAAGAACAAAATAACCCCACAAATTAAGAAAAATGAACAAAATAGTAATGAGATTAGCCACAAACAAGAAACTTGTTTGGAGCATAATAATAAAACTTGGCACATGGCAAAACATTTTACAGAAGGATAATGTAAGAAGTAAGTTAAAAGAAAAAAGGACCAAAAATCAATATGTCACTGTAATATGAGGCTGTAATAAATTCCACATTATAAAGTTACTCACTACTTCCAGATGCTCTTTTACTTTTACTCAAGTACTTACAGTATATTTATGAATGCCTCTCGTCTTACTTGAGCACTATTTCTGTTTACTACAAATCACTGACAATAACAGAGGACATTTTTGTGGGCCAGAAGTGATGCTTGGATAAAATTTTACTTTTTGGCTGTTTTAGGTTTATGGCAAAATGCAAAATGAAAATTATGTCAAAATCATCCGCAATAGATCACATTGTCTGTGTAAATGAAGTAGAAAAGTACCTTTAAAAAGGCAAAAATCAACAATTATGTATGCATTTATTCATTGTATTGTAAGATTCATAGGATTTCAGATGAAACAGTGTATAGTCAAGTGCATAAAACCTCAGCTTGGAGCCTCTTTAAAACACACAGTGACTGCAGCTGAGTGTAATCATTACAAGAAATAGTGGCTCTAGTGAACCAGTTTGACAGTGCAATCTGTTTACAGTGCCTGCATGTTTTAATAAAAATATCTACACTTGGTGCCAGTGTGATATGATCTATTCTACTGTGCTGATCATACGGTACAATGGGTTTTTCGTAGACTTTCAATTTAGCAGCCCTTCAGCATGATTTTTTAAAATTCTGTTCTTGCAATTTTAGTTGTTTGTCGATTGTTATTTCATCATATCTTTGTTATATGTCACATGCTATTGTTGTTTTTTGTTGTCATTAATTTAAAACCAGCTAATTTCTATATTTAATTTATTTTTGCCAGATTTTTGTCTTCCGTTTGCACACAATAAAAGGTTTGTATTGTTATTTAATGCATCTGCCTGTCTAAAACAGGCCTAAAATTCTACATTAAAAAACTTTCTGATCTCACATTTCAGTGTCACATCTCACATTTATTGCTCTAGTTGACCGTTTGACATGCACGCACGTCCACACGGACACTCTGGGACAACCACTCATACACATGCACACATCACACACACATAAAACTGACACACTCAGGCACACATGCCCTATTGGACTTTGAAGCCTTGCGACCGTCATGTCCATCTTTTCAAACACTGTCCAGACAGGAGAAAAACCTTGGCCATCAGCTCTCCTCTCTGAACCTGTCCATCACTGTCACTCTGGATCAGTGGTGCAGAACTCATCCTTCCTCTCCTGCTGGTCCCCGCCGGACTGGACTTGTTCAGTCTAGCCCTCATATCGCTGTCAGGAGTCCCAACTGACAGCCCACTGCTGCAGCTGATTCCAGTTTGTTGGCCCTGCTATGGGCCAATGGCAGCAATCTGTGCTTTGGCAGTGGGTGGCCGTCTGGTAAGGCAAAGCTTTGATAGGTACAATGATGGAGTTATTCAGATGGGCATTTTAACACCCTGGAAGCGCTATCATATGCATGAACTCAGTGTAGTGGAATGGCTATCCCTGACTTTGACATGAGAATACTGAAATCCTGCAGCTCATAAGGAGCAGTGTAATGTGGCTAAAGCATGCACACATGCTGCCGTGTCTCAAATACTCAACCAGACCGGATGTCACACCAGTTCTGGGTCTGTGAATGAGCAGAGGCCTTTTCTGTCTCTGCGCCACATGTGTGAATTCTATCCTAATAGCTGGGGTTTCCAGAGAACTCTGGATCTTTCAAACAAACCACAACAGGCGGTAAACCCAGCTTCTCAACCTCCCACAGAGACAGGGACAGTCAGTGGAGAAGTGAGAGTGGGGATTGGAATTTAATTACAGCCTTAAAGCCCTCAGAGTCCAATATGAGAGAGAGGGATGAGACATAAATCTACAGGGGTGCCTTTGTTTGTACGGTGGCTACAACAAGAAAATCATTCAAAAACCACTGCGGAGACACTGAAGTCTGTAGAACAGCGGTTCAAAGTTTGACAGATGAACAGCCAGGATTTCATAGCCTGACGGAGTCATTCATTCATTCATCCCAGCTTTCTTTAATTAAAGTGTCCATTCTTGTTCCATTATGGAAAACCATGGTTCAATAACAGACTGGAAGTAACAAAGACAAATATAGATATGATTACAAGATGTAGGCTGTAAGCCAGCTGATATATTTGACTGTATATTAAAATGATGGGAAATTTTCAACAACTGACAAAAATTAAAATGACTGAAACGGTTGTCCTCCCAGAGAACATAAGGGAATTCACTGATTAAGTATTGAAAAGATTTAGCAAACTATCTATCTTGCAGTATATCACCTCGGGAACTGAGATTCATGGCTAAAATCAATCTGGCTTTTTCCACATTGCTGACCATAAACGCAATTCCCTTGTGTCTAAGTGAATGTACATGGATGTTCTTTTACAAGGGAACCTATGGCCTTATGATTAGATTCAAAGCTGCTTTGGCTGACACATCAAGGGATTTTTCCAGGCTGCAGATTGGCCAGGCTGGCGGCAGAGCATGGAATCTGCAGAGTGAGTTAAAAGTCACAGGCCTGCTCCCAATCCATTGTATTTCAGCCAGGGTGGGGCACTGAGGATGAAAACCAGATTGGGTCCTCCACGTTATGTTTCACATCCAGCAGAAACACCCAAAGGCCACTTTGTGTTTCTTTCTCCTTTGCTACACATTTGTAACAGTTATCCAGTGAGCACAACAGGAAGTATTGTTTTAGGATTTCACTGGACTCCGCTCTGATATGTGTGACATAGAACACTGAATGGTTACATTCACAATAGTGTGGGGTGCAGTGCTCCTTAGAGAAAGAGAGAAAAGCAGACTTGTGGCTCAGTGAAAGGCTGTCAGGGGGTGGGGCACCCTCTAATGCAGAAATCCAGATGTAGGTCACTGCCAAAAAATTCCAAAATCCTGATGTTCTGGCCAACAGGGACGCTACAAAACCCTCTCCATGTAAATAACGTCAGCAAATCACCCCCTACAATCCTTTCCATAAAGAATCTGGAGACATTTAAGCAGAGACAGCCATGAGAATACAAACCGCATGTCTTCTTCTGTTAAGATTTCTTAAATCACTTCAGCTCTACTAAAACAAAATATCAGGGTGCAATTTGAAAGGGACAAGGCAGCAATGGACACTGGGGTATGATGTCCATACAGCTTATATGAAAGAAACTGGGATATCCAAAGTGTCAGACATGATTGTTTTTGGCTTCAATATCACGCTAATATACTGTTTCAAACTGGCATGGTTTGCTCAGCAAATTGATACAGAATATTGTAATCATCTTGTTTGACTTGACAAAAGTCCTCAAGCATGTATTTACAGAACTAAATTGAGTCATGTGCTGAACTTTCCATTAAGCTTCTCTGTTGAATGTCAAGGTCTCTGGATTTTTCATTAAGTGTGACGTAGGAAACTGATATGCTTACAACTGAAAAACCTACTTAGAATCCCTGTGGCAAAGTTAACATGTATAAAATATTTTCATACCATCAAAAAGAAGGACTCACAAAATGGTGGTTGAGAAACAAACCGCCAAGAATACACACTGCTGAATGGGCGTCTACCATTGCCACCTGTTTTCTGTTTATTTGTGTAATCACAGCCAGCGAAGTGTCATCATTCCCTCATTTCAGTTTGGGCTCCCATCCACCATCTTTATATCTATTTCTCTGACACATGCTATCTCTTTCAACAAACGTGATGACTTTTTTTTTCCCAAGCTGCCCTGAAGTGTTACCCGCCAGATGTGTCTTTCTCAATCATCTCACAGAAACATTGTGATTTAGAGAAGGATCTTGTGGAAATGTAGCGATGTGTGGCACAGTGATGAAAAATATGGAAAAGGTTAAAAGTAGGAGAGTGATCCACATAAATGTTTATGTCACAATGTGGACTTAATAGTTACCGTGGGCTGTCACCTCCTGGTTTGAAGTTTTTCTCACCATAAAATCAGGGCAGAGTGACATCTGGACTTCATGCAGCAACTACTGCAATAACTCAAACTTCAGAATGGTTTTCACTACCTATCTACATTAAAACTGCCCTCCAACAGAGTGGAAAAAATATAGCCACTTTATATTCAGAGGAGAAAAAAAAAGAAAATCACATATGATGCAAAAATGACAAGAAACAATTCATTACCAATTTACAGCCTACTAGATAGTTAAATTGATTTATTTATACATCTTATACAGTACATGTTTTTCCCAAATTTATTATCAGGACCCAATATTATCGCCATTTATCAGAGTAAAGTAGATACAATAGTGTCATATTTAAAGTAATTTTTCCATTAAAATAGAAGAGTATGGTGTAATAAATTTTGACTCAGACAAGTAAGAGACGTAACAATACAAATACAGACATGGATAAAATTGTTGGTATCCCTCTGTAAATGACAGAAAAACCCACAATGGTCACAGAAATAACTAGAATCTGACAAAAGTAATAATTAAAAAAAAAAAAATTAACCAATGAAAATCAGACATTGCTTTTGAATTGTAGTTCAACAGAAGTATTTTAAAAAACAAACTCACAAAACAGGCCT
>JAQQAE010000759.1:0-29819 GCA_029823295.1 Pseudamia nigra
ACAAACCTCTCTTATCTTTTTAAATGGGTGAACTTGCACATTTTTACATTTCCCAATACTTATTGTCCCCACTGTAGCTGTCAGTGTCTACAGTTTGATAGTGCCAGTTTTCTCTGTGTATGTGATGAAATGGGGATTTTGAAAAGTCTTAGCATTTAGCCTTAACTTCTGTAATGTTTATGGTGTTGTTTGTTACAAAATGTGTGAACATGATATGTATATTACAGCTACCATCATTTTGAATGAACTAAACTGGACCGAGGGCTTGGAATCAGTTTTCCGGAAAAACAAGGAGGAAGATCCTTCACTCCTCTGGCAGGTGTTTGGTTCAGCCACCGGACTGACGCGGTATTTTCCAGGTGAGCAGCTCATCAGCAACTAGCTGTCTTCAAACATTGCATGAAGAATATTACTAAGTACAATAACAATATAGTCACTATATTGAATTACAATTGATTTACAATTGAAAATCTGTGTACTGAAATCCTTTAAACAGTTTCTCCTTCCATATTAAATCCCAGCATCCCCTTGGATTGATCTAAGCAATGTACCCAATAATATTGACCTCTACGACGTACGCAGACGACCATGGTAAGTACAGTACAACTGCAAATTTTGGACATACAGTATGTTTTATTTTTCTCAATCATTTTGACAAAATTAATGTGCAAAAATGACATTGTATATCGCACAAAATGAAACACTAAGAGGAATATGTACCTAAATGCAGTGTGAAACAATTAAATTCAGGTCTCAGACTGAAGCCAAACACTTTCAAGCAAACATCAGAGCACTTTGATGATTAAACCTCTGCAGAACAAAGGGTAACAATACAAAAGCTTCATTAGTCTCCTAAAACTGATTAAAATCTGGCCGGAAGCCAGCATTACTCTTTTAACTACAGTATTAAATTTCATTAGCCTCAAAAGCCCTGCTGGCTACAAAGCACTTGAACTCTGAAAGATACACAGCTGTTTGTTTATTGAAGAAATGGGAAAAGAGAGGTAATTAAAAATACAAAGGCCTTGTTGCCTCAAATGCAAATAATAAAAAATGATATTTGTTTACTTCTGAAAGACAGACAAGACTGTTGAGGGCAATAGAAGAACATTTGTGTGCTCTTGTTTGTGAATGTTGTGTTCTGTTGAGGCCATAGAAATTTCTTTGAAAAACCTTTTGTGCATCATAAATGCCTGTATGTTGTTGTGTGTGAACTCAAAACAAAGTCAGTATGGATAAGAAGTATAAAAAAATGATTTCAAGTTTGCACATGTGCAGAAAAGAATTGTATTTATAGTACACATCATTTAGGCATAATGTCCACAACCTGTGCCATTACTCATCAGGTACATTCAAGGGGCAGCCTCACCCAAGGACATGCTGATCCTGGTGGATGCGTGAGTGATGATTTTATGATTCAGTCATTACCCTCAGATTTTATTTTTCTTCGTGTGACAGAATCTCCTCATGCTAGCTCTCTGGATCCATCCTTCTGACTGCTGCTGCTCTGTGCTCACTCTGCCTCAGAACTTATGTGACAATGACAAACACAAAGTTTTCAGTGTTCTTTGTAGCTTTATAATCTGCTGTTCTCTGTTGATCTTTGTTGATGTTAAAAATGTAAGATATACATGTAGGTGCACAGCTGTTCAGATAAGGAATGCCTTTATTATTTAAAAAAAATTGACATACACCTTGTTTGCAGATTTCTAATTTGTTTTTGGTTCACAGATGAAAATGTTAGATTTGTGTGTCATGAAAGTAGAGTTAATGATGTGAGGAGCTGTGATTGTTGTTTTTAATCTCCAGGAGTGGCAGTGTTTCAGGTCTCACTCTGAAACTCATCCGAGCGTCTGTCAGCACAATGCTGGAAACCCTCTCTGATGACGACTTCGTGAATGTGGTCTATGTGAGTATTTGCACAGCTCTTTGATTGTAAAGTGCCCATAAATTATTTAACCTGTAAAATTTTAAACATTATTTTAAAAGCACTTTATTGTCCGTTTAGTAATTCCTGAGTATGGCTTGACTGATTATTTGTGGTTTGAGTCACTGCTTTAAACATGGCAGTGACCTTTTGAAAGGCTTAATGTACCACACAGATGGATTTTTAATGTTCCTGCATGTGTGCATGGATGCATGTATGCTTCTGTGCTCATTTCACTTCAGAGTATATATGCATGTACATAAGTGTGTGCAAGCATATGTATGTCTAATAGACTGATCACATGACACAGCTTGTGCAAACCCTGGAATGCCACAAGATAAGTTTGACAAAGTAATGGCCTCTATATTTATGACCCACAATTTACATCAGTGGCGTGTAATGGAAAAGCTTCTGCTTGCCCAGTTGAAATTCTGTATGAATCTCAGGCATCAAAGGATTTACTGACATTGAAATTGAGGAAATATTCATCCATCATCATTTAGAGCCTCATAGCCAGGGCTGCAGAGGCAGAATGGTGTCTTTATAATATTGGTTGTGGAAGGAAATGCTGTTTTAAATGGTGGTAACATTCATTTCCTTCCATTGGACGAATTTGTGAGCAGTCTCAAGAGCATATTGGAGTAAATTTCACAGGAATTGCAGGCTTGTATGTAAAGCAGATCAGTCAGATGTGATTTTGATACAACATAGGCAGAGCCGCTGTGCCCTTCTTTGTCTGTGAAGATTCTCAGTCATCCAGGTCATGATATCCAAAGTGTGTGGTTTTCCTTCTGTCGACTGGACTGGAAATTTGGTTTGAAGATGTTTCGCTACCTATCTAGGAAGCTTCTTCAGTTCTAAATAAACTTATGCAGGCAACCAGAATTTATCCTCTGTGACTCAGCACTCCACCTTTTCATCCGAAAAGGTGTTAGTTTCACCTGGAGCAGGGTCGTTACAGAGTCGTTAGGGTCTCTGTCCTGTCTTTCAGATCAACAGTCGAAGTGATGAGAAACAAGTGAATTGAAAAACATCTTTAAAATGTTAAAAGCAGGTGTCAACTCTTTTCTGCCTGTAAACGAGAACCTTTCGAAACATTTAAATCACTTTTAAAATGGTTGCTCACATCCTGCAAAATTGTGCCAGTCTTGCTATTTTCTTTATTTTTTTCTCTTCTGTGCGTTCTATGAATTTATTGCATAAGAACTGTCAAAATAGTCTTATAGTTAATAGATCTTTTTTTCTTCTCTTTTCTGTTTGTATTAATACTCCCCTTATTTCTTGTTCAGGTGGCCTGAGCTCTGTCTGAAATGTCTGCCATTATTCTTAGGTGCCTTTTCATTTTTAACCCTCTCTCTCATCTCTCCTAATGGATAGGGACATAAATGAATTTCCCACTTTGCTTTCCAAATGAACCATTAACTACATTTTCCTCCACTTCTCTTAAACATGCCGTTTATATATTTGTTTGGAGCTTTCAAATCAGCTAAGTGAAAAAGCTTTTTGCTTTAATGAAATCTGGCAGTGATGTAATAAATATATTGATGGCACATAGCTGTGGTTTCTAGACCTTTAAAAGCATTTTGAAGGTGCAGGCGACCTTTCATAGCAAATGCCAAACTGTGTCTGCTCTTAGCTCTGTTATGTTTGTAGCAGTTTTTGATTAGCTATGGCTTAAAGAAACAACATATTTTGCATGTCTTTGGGTCCTTAAGATAATGATCTTCGTATGATTGATGCACTGTAACTAGCATAGCATATAATAGAAATGACAGCTGGCTCAAAATGTTTTTCTTTAAAGTTCCCATATAGTGACACTTAAAATGTATATGTGTACAGCTTATATGTGTCTATGAAAGACTTCTAAAAGGACAGTTGGAAAAATAATTTGTCCTGATCTCATTTTGTTCTTGGTTTTCAATCGGCCTCTTTATAACTCCAACTTCTAGTCAGAAATCTCTCTGATTGTGTGAACCAGAGGCGATTTTTAAGTGACCTGGTATCATGTCCTGACATACAGTAAAACTATTCTAAACACACACTAAAGCAGTTTTTATGGATAATTAAAAAAACATGTCAAGAATATTCGTTACTTGCTCATAGGCGTGGAGTTAATTTTAGCTTGAATTTCAATTTATTGTTTATATTTGACCTTTATGTTAAAAACACATTCTTATTTACTATGATAGCCTGGAAAAAGCACGCTGAAGCACTCGCTTCTTTTTTTTCAGGCTCTAGGCTGAAGGGGTATTGTCATCATGCTGGTGGCGAGTGGGCAGTGTCAAACTTTAGCTCGTTCTAATTTACACAAAAGGTGTACAAAGACCTTGCAAAAATGGGTGACCATGGCCTTGAGGTAAAGGTCAAAGGCGAAATGATCAGATTTTTTTGGTAAGGTGATTGCTCTTACTAATGGTCGGGCTTAGGGTCACATTGTATGAGGCCAAGATTGCCAAGGAGGCTGAGGGGTATCACTGCATCTATATTTGCGGTTTAGTGTAACTGGACTTGAGTTTATTTTTCAGCTCTCTCCAGATTTTAGCTAGATGAAGATGATTCTAAAATCTGAAAGTCCAACTGACTCATGTTACCAGCTGTACAGATCTCTACAAATGTTAATGAAAAGTTTCAGATTACTAGTGGGTATATGCAGATGAAATTGGTAGGAAAGGAAATGCATGACAGTGTGTGAGTTTGTGTAAGTGTGTTTGAAGAGTAGAGGGATGCAGTCTAAGCCAAAACAGATGTTGGGTATTAATGAGCCATGTCCCAGCCGTCCATAGATTGTGTGTGTATATACAGAATGTTTATACTGTATTTGTGTGTGTGCTCAAATTGATTGGGCTCCATCTGTCCTCCACATTAACTATTTACCAATATTAGCATGAAGACAGTTGAATATAGAAATGTGTCCATGTTAATTAAATTACATACAGTCTGTACCTCTTTAGCATAATGTATACAACGTATGATCAAACTTTTTTTTCCCACCTTTTTACCTCTGTATGCCTCTTTGTATACCCTACCTGTTCTCCTACCAATTTTCTTTCTGTTCCTAAAGCTCCCTTGGGTCTGTGCAGACTTGATTAAGTGTTATTGAAGTAGATTGATTTGATTAATTCTGCTTACGGTAGTTCAGGCGGTGTCTTTAAATATTTTTTAAAACTGTTATATTTCAGTCACCCTGCATGATGCTGACATGAAGTGAAAACTACCCACATATTTAATGAAAAAATATGTGCAAGTGCCTTCCCTGCACCTCCCGTTATCCCTCCTTCCCTGTTCCTTCCAGTTCAATGAGAATGCCATGGATGCAGCGTGCTTCTCAAACCTGGTACAGGCCAACGTACGCAACAAGAGGATCCTGAAAGAGGCTGTGCAGGGCATCTCAGCTAAAAGTATCACCAACTACAAAGGGGGATTTGATCTGGCTTTCAGGCAGCTTGCACAGGTAAATGAACATTTGTGCTGTGTCTGTGTGTATGTAACATAAGGGTGTAGGAGTATTAGTGCATTTTGTAGAATGGGAAGGTTGGAAACATACAGGATGTCACTGTTAGTCTGTTAGGTTGTTGGATTTTAAGCACCACTGTTTTATGAGAAATGGAGGCTTGAAGAAATAAGAAATCTCTCTAAACAGTTTGGAATAATTTGTTTTAAGTTATGCTTTAATATTCATTCATTGAAAGTAAATATAGATGATAAACAGAATGACAATTCGAGCTTAATGGAGTCAACAGAATGTGAACACATATCGACCTCTTCAGGTTGTGTGGGACATTACAGGAGAAAATTGTTACTGTCATGACTAACTACTTTGTGCATCTGTTTTGTTTTTTTTAAAGTTGTTTTTCCAAGTTTCTGACTCTTCATAAAACTGTGTTGTTCTGCAGTCATTACTGTTAAATACAGTCATTACTGTTAAATACAGTCAAGATCAATTCAGACAGAAGATTTCTTTGCATGCCTGACTCTCTCATAATTATATTATGGCTGTTAGCATTGTGAAGTTGAATAGTTAAATTGCCAATTTTACATGTGCATTGTTGAAAAAAAAATTTGCCAATGATTTTTAGAACAAACATACATTTGCAAGCTTTTTTAGCAATGTCATGGGTGGTCATCTATCACGACTAAGCAGGCAGGCAGACAGACCCAGACTTATACGCCAGACTCAGAGCTCAGTTGGTTTAAGCAGAGTTTATTATGATAATAATAATAATAATAATAATAATAATAATAAATTAATACTATTGCACAGGGCAGAGATACGGCGAGGGCTAAGCAAACTGCCAGGTCGAAAAAACAGATGAAGGGTAAAGGAGCCAGGCAGACAGAAGATCCAGGGATAGTCCAGAGTCAGGAAACCGAGCAAGCAGAATAACCCAGAAACAGGCGAATGGTCAATAGATCGGGAAGTCAGACGAGTACAGAAATGGAGCAGGAACAGACACGGAGCAGGACTGGGGAAAACTCACACGGAACAGATAGAAGGCTTGGATGGAGATTCTCACTTAGACACAGACTCAACGAACATGCACTGGACAGAGGGACTCACTGCTGCTTAACACTATGAATCAATCAGGCAGATGAGACACAGGTGGGAATGCCCAGGGAGGAGAGGGGGCAGGTGTGTGGGGCAGACAGGACTCTGAAACACAGAGAAAAAGGTGTGAGCAGCAGCAGTGAATCAAAACACCAACATATACTGTTAAAAACATCTAGACAGGACCTGCAGCCCCACCAGCCCCCACATCATCTAGTTCTGCAAGGGATAAGAAAACTCATGTTATGAATTGAGACGTTCCTTTATGAAGTAAAATGAGTTAATAATAAGTTGATAATAATAAGCTTAAGCTTATTTATAGAGCACCTTTCACAGACAGAGTCACAAAGTGCTTAACATGGTAAAACAAAATAAAAACACAGGCACATAAAACAGTGAAAAGAAAACAAAGTACACAGTAAAAGCACATAAAAATACAATCAGCACATAGTTAAAAAGCCTGGCTAAAAAGGTGGGTCTTTAGTTAATATGATAACAGTGGACATTTTTGTGGATTAGAAATGATCCCTCCATTTTTCTGTTTAAGGTATACAGCAGGTCCTGTTAAAACAAAATATGCTTTTATTTTGCTGTCGAAATAACACATTTCTTTTTCTTCTAGGTGAATATATCAAGAGCCAATTGTAACAAGATAATCATGCTTTTTACTGATGGAGGAGAGGAGAGGGCAGAAGAGATCTTTGAGAAATATAACCCTAAACAAGCGGTAAGACTGGAAACACAGTGTTTGTGGTTGAATGCACAAGCCTGTTTTGACTGTTGAGCTATTGAATTCTTTTTCTCTCTTCTACAGGTTCGTATCTTTACATTTTCAGTAGGTCAACACAACTATGATAAAGGACCAATCCAGTGGATGGCCTGTACTAATAAAGGTATATGCTGTAAAGACACTCACTGGTTGAACTGCATCTGCACAGAATTATCTGCGTTTCTCAAGCTTAATTATGTTTGTGTTCATTATTTCTATTAATATTTGTTAATTTTGCATCATTTTGTTCATTATGTTGCCCACTTTGCTATTTTGCATTCATGCTGTTGATTTAATTATATTTTTTATATATTTATTAATTATTAATGCCATGAGTTTGATTTACTGGTTCTTTTATTCATCTTGTTCTTCACTCTTGTTATTTTTACAGTTAATGGGTAAAGGACATTGAAATTCTATGATATTAAGATTCATTTACAGTGAGAAATTGTGATATGATGGGAGTATACAGTATGGTGAAGTTTTTAAATGTGGTTTTAAATGAAGGTGCTTTATTTTAGGTCATCGGGATATTTGGGAAATACTGTTTGATAAAATGAAAGACTGTAAAATCTACTTTAAACTCATGCAAATAAGTGCAATAAGTACTTACTACTGTACCACATCAGTACAAATCCTTTTCTAGTTGATCACTCCCAGAAAAGATATTCATAGTTATTCGACCGTCTTATGAAACGGTAATTATTTCCACATTTACTTTTATTTGACACTGAGACCTCCTCTAAATGGAACTTTATTTACATCTTACATTAGATCTTTTAGTATTTTGATCTCACTTTGTTTCTCTGCCCTAGGCTACTACTACGAGATCCCATCTATTGGTGCCATCAGACTCAATACTCAGGTATAAATGCATTTGTATTTTCTGTACACACATACACTAACTGTCAAAAGAGTGGACACGCCTTCAGTGTTTTTCTTTATTTTTATTTACAATGTTGTGCAACAATACTATAATAATACATCCAAACTGTGAAAGAGCATGTATGGAATGTATGTAGCAAACAGAAAGTGTTAAACAACCCAGAATATGTTTTATATTTTAGATACGCTAAAGTGACTACAGTACATTGAGGTCATGTCCACATGTAGCTGGGTATCTGGGAAAACTGATATCTTCTCAAGCGTTTTTGCCTGTCATCCACATGAAAACACCAGATCCGGTCACTGAAACGATCATTTCTGAAAACTACGGCCAAACACGTGTGACCTCTGATTATCATCATGGATGCTGTCATGGTGATGCTGTTGTTTACGTGTGTACAAATCATAGGCTGTATATATAACTAGACAAAGGGACTGTGACGTCACCCATTAGTTTCTGAAGGGCCGTTTTGAGGCCAATCGGATTGTCACTTCCTGGCTGCTGTTTTGGAGCCAAAAACAGGATGTAGCCATATTTGGACAAACGGCAGCAGGGTTAACTCTGCATTCATGCCAGGGGACTCATGGGAAAGCTAATATTAGCCGCTAGCTTACTGATGCAGTAAAACTTTACCACACAGTGTCAAACAAAGTCATATCACAGTGTTGTTGGTGTAAACACTTACCCACAGCTGCAGTCGAGTGTATCTTGGGTAAAACTATGTCCATATTCAATAAATAGAAGATACGAAGGTCCCAATCGGTCCAACTTCACTAGCGAGCTGTTATCATAGTGACATGTCAATCAAATTCCAGTCTGCTGGGGTTTTTTCTGTGTACCCATAATTGTGCTCCCCCGGAGCTCAGTTCTGGGGATTGTTTTTTTTTCCCTCTTCTGTCCCACTGTTACCTTGAATTTCTCCCCAAGTGCAATCACCAAAACCATCAAATGCTCTGATGAAAATGGTTCTCATGAGCACTGTCCCAAATCAAAAAGACCAAGAGCTACCTCTGCCACAGAGGAGTGGTTTATTATTGTTATTACCAGCCTCAGAATCCAGAGACAGCCCTCTTAAATCTTGACAATCGATATTCAAATGTGAATTGAGAGCCATTTCATGTGACTACCTCATGAAACTGATGACAGAATGTCATGACTGAGCAAAACTTCCATCAAAGCTAAATGTGGCTACTTTAGGCAGTCTAACTTGGGATGGGTTCTTTAATGCTTTTTTGCTGTTTACAACCTTGACTGGTAGTGTATGCCTGGATGTCACTCTGTCTTACTTTGACAACAGCTGTAGCTCTGAATCACTAATCCACTTGTGTATTGTGCCCCCTTGTGGTTGTCCAGCCAACACACATTTTCAAAATAAACTTGAGCTTTTCCTCTCCCTCAGGAATATCTGGATGTTCTCGGCAGGCCTATGGTTAAGGCTGATAAAAAGGCCAAGCAGGTTCAGTGGACCAATGTCTACCTGGACGCACTGGTATGTTCCATGTATTACAATAATACTTACAGATATGAGGTGTAGACGCAGTGCTAGTCTCAGCAGTCTGTAGATGTGCAGGACATGTTTACAGATTATTATGTTTGTTGTTAGATGAGGAATTCCAGTCTTAGTAGTGCTTAATAGCGCTGTTTGTCTTCCAAGTTATCTCAGTTTTAAATGATGTTCTGTTTGCAAACTTACAGATAAACCTAATTTTTTTGTTTTAACAGCTACATAAAGTCATTTTTTTGTCGTGCTTTGGTTTCTGTCTACATTTAGGCGACTGTGTAGATAAGGGCTTTGTCTGGTAAACTGAGCCAAGTTGTTCGGTCCATCAGTTTACTGATAAGACACTGTCAACATTTCTGACTGTTTTGCTCTGATTAGCACCAGAGATGTCTCTGCATTTTGTGAGTGGAAATAGTAAACCACGGTTGTATAGCATCCAGTGACATAGGATATCCATTTTGTATGTCCAAACACTTTTCATACTGAAGAGTTAAATTTTGTGGTTACTACTGTATGTCATATGCTTGATCCCCCAGGAGCTTGGCCTGGTGATCACAGGAACTCTGCCTGTTTTTAACAAGACCAAAGTCAGCACAGGGTCGAAGGTATGGAAACAGATTTACACATTATGTCGCTGGGCCTTTTTTACTAATTTATTGATGTTAAAATAATTTTTCTCCATTATTTCTCTCCTCTCATTCATTCGGGCTGCTCCTTCATGTCTATCTTGTTTTCAACTCACTGACTCACAGAACTAAATTTATTGTATGTCTGACACTTTGACCACATGGGAGATTTTCTGTCGGCACTTTTGTGACACACCATAATCTTTACCAGACCAAAAAATAAACATACAACGAGAATACTCTCAATTATCATCTTATCCTTTACTTTAATCCTGTGCCTTGTTGTGGTCATTTGCCATATCCTTTGTGGACGCTGAGGTCTCTCACAAACCTCCCATGTGCTTCCACAGGAAGAGAATCTAGGATGTCAAAGCAAAAATCAAAAAAGAGATCAAACCTACAACTCAGAAAGACAAATGATCCAGTAGCTAAGTGGTTCAAGATGAGTTTTTATGTCTACCTCGGAGGACTTGGGGTTACCTCCGCTATGACTGAAACAAGACTGGAAATGCCTTGTCAGTGAGTCATGGCGGCATGTTGAGCTTTGGGGAATGAGACTGTCCAGATTTCAAATGTACCCCACTTCCTTGAAATCATTCAGACTGCACAGAGGGACTTGACTCATCCAGAAAGAACAACAGGACTCATAAGTGGGTCTAGCAGAAAAGAAGGTGATCTTACAGTAAATCTGGCCTGATTCTCATGTTTCAATGTTTTCTTTTAGAAATCTCAAAACCAGCTCATCTTGGGTGTTATGGCTATTGATGTCTCCCTGGAAGATATCAAGAGGCTGACTCCACGCTTCACTGTAAATGCACACTTTAACATGATAAACGCTTTGATGCATATTTACTAAATGTAGGTCCCATACCTGTTCTATTCAATTAAATTCCATTATATCACAAATACTGTATGTCTTTTTCTCCCCCTGTAGTTTGGACCAAATGGCTACTACTTTGCCATTGATCCCAATGGATATGTAATCCTGCATCCAAATCTGCAACCACTAGTAAGTAAAGTCACTCCACTCTGCTTTAGACAAAGAGGTTCTTTTTTAGAGAGAGTATTGTCACTTGGTAATCTCATTTTCAAAAGCAGTGTCATTTCTATTTGCTCCCTATGACTATTCCTCAGTTCAATTTGGCCAAAAATATTTTCAGCTTCTCTGCTGCAGAGAATTCCTGAAGGATCTTGCTCTTCTCATCAATTATACATTTATTGATCAAGGAAAGGATAAAGCTTTAGTCTTTGGAACAGGAAATGAATAACTGCTGTTTTTGTTTAATGCCCAATTATCCCTATATTGTGATCAAAGGCTGCAAATTCGAAATAACTGTATGTGATGCAGACTAATTGATTGCATTTCCACATAGACTGCCAAGTTTCATGAACCTGTAACGCTGGACTTCCTTGATGCCGAGATGGAAAATGACATCAAAGTGAAGGTTTGGAAAAATTGATTATCCATCTCCTGTGATTTCATGTGATCAAACCAGAAAAGAACAGACTGCAATATTGATCTGACATATTAATATTTATTTTTCCTTTTATAATTGATTGGTCAACAGATTAGAAGCAAAATGATAGATGGTCTACCAGGGAATTGCACAATATCTACACTGGTGAAATCTCAAGATGAGGTAATTCCATGTTTTAAAAACATTGGAAATTGATATACAGTAACATGTTTTTGACTAACTATTTGCCTCTGAAGCGTTACATGGATGTAGGTCAGAGGACATACACCTTTGCGCCAGTGAACGGGACGGATTACAGGTAAATATCTAGTATATGCACTATTGTTTTAACATTTCAGCTGGAAGTGGACCAAACATAATGAACAGAAATGATTTAAAGGTCAGTCAGTATGGGCCAGTGATTGTGGAAATAGGTCCCGCAGCAGTAAAATATCACAATATCAAACCTTTATAATAATCGAAGCAGTAATGTTTATAACAAATACAAATTGCACTTTTTATGACTTTTGCATGTGTGTTCTCTCAGCCTGGCTCTGGTCCTTCCTGACTACAGCATGCATTACATCCAAGCGACAATTGGCGATACAATCACCCAGGCAAAATGTAAGTACCATCCTAAATCACTTCAGTCTCCTGTTTTTCCACTCAGTACCATTTACCTTTCATTTAAACAAACAGTAGACAAATACTACCAGGCGGAAAATGTTTTCCATTTGCATTATTGCTCTCCGTGTATGGTTCAAAAGTGCTCGTGCCTCAGCTTATGGTTCATATCCATCATTTACTGCACCCCACATATATACATACTCACTCCCCATAATCCACACCACTCCTGCGTACCCTCGCCTCTCTCAGGCAACACACCCCCTCAGTTGTGGCGTTGTTCAAAGCATGTCTCGCCAGACAGCGGGACGAGTGGCTCCAGTGTCCCCTTTCACACATACAACACTCATCACTTCATGCAGTTCAATACCTCGCTTTGCAAGTGTGTGTATCTCTGCAAGTGCTTCAATGAGATGTTGTACACTGGATCAGAGGTTCCATATGTGTGGCATTGTCATCTCATGTCTCTTTTGAGCCCTGTCTGTTCCCACTAGTAAAAGATGTCACTGGCTCATAGTGTTACTCAAAGGACAGTTTTATAGTGTGTTCACTGCAGTTAAGATGGAGCCGTCCTTGATTAGAGTCTGTCCCTGTGTCTGTGTATCAGTGTGGCTGCACCCAGTAGTCGACAGCAGGCTTTTAAAGACAATGCAGAGCAAACTGACTTAAATGATGCATGTACTGGTACTTATTGACTTGCCTTAACTACTTTTCATACATGTGAGAGTCGCTTTCTTTGAGATGGCAATTGGCTATTCAGTTTTTCAATATGCTTTTAAAATCTGCTGGCAGAGACTTGAAGGTTGCTTGACTTTGGTAATCCATCACACTGAGCATTTCATCACCTTTATTATAGTTCTGTTGTGAGCAGAGCACATTCTGAAAATCTCCTTGATGGTGTTTTTGAGTATGTTCCAGCATTCAACATGGTGAAAGGTGTTGCAGCGTTGTAAGAAAAAAAATCAAAAAGAGTAAATAACTTTGACACTGACTAAAAGTAACTAAATCCAAGTTTCTGCAGTTTGGTCACTTTTCACATTGATGTGATTACTACTAATTCAAAGATCACATTATTTTATTATTATTCATTTTTGTAATTCCTTTAGCTGTAACACCATTATCTCAATTCTGAAATTTAATGCGCACATGCTGACACAAATCATCCATCCTTAACTACCTAAACATCTCTTGTACCTCCTTGTTTACTCAAAGTGTTTTGTATATTTGTATACAATATTCTTATTCAATGTCAATTTGAATAAAATATTGTGTAACCCTGTTGGCTTTTTCCTTTCCCCCTCTCCTGTCCACCTCCTTTTCCTTCACCTTATCTTTATATCCTCCTACCTCCTCCTGTTCTGCCCTCCTCAACTCTTGATCATTCCTGGTGTGTTGGATCCCTGCAGCATTTTTGGGCAAGTATTCTCCTCTTGTGCTTCACCTTCTAACCCCTTCTAACCCTCACTCTAACAGCAAAATTTTGGATGTAGCTCCACTAACACCTAATTCATTTGATTCTTCCAAATAAACACAAGCATTTTGCTTGTAATGGTTTCTGATTGTTAATGACAGTGTGTCTGTCCATGGTGTACGCTCACAAGCTGCGCTTCGCATGCGATGTGTGCCCACACAACAGGCTGTTGGTGTGTCTGTGGCTATGTGTGCATGTACGTGTTTAACCCCCACCTGTTCCAATGGCCCTCAGATGTGGTTTTGGCACTAATATAATGTAGCAGAAAACACAGAGAAAGGGATGTTTGCATTACTTTAAGGTGAGGCCATAAAGCAGAGAGATGTGACTGTGTAGCCAAAGCATGAGCTGGTGCTTTTCTTTGTTTTCTTCAGTGTCTCCTTTTTGACTCACTTTGAGTTTTATAACCTTGTTAAATAACACTTAATGAAAGACAGTATCCCTTTTAGGCACTGAGCTTCATGTCCTCTCTTGGTCCTTCTGTGTGCTTTGTTATTTTCTGTCTGCAACATCTTAAGCACTGTGGTTTAAATGAAACCCAATCCTGTCTGTTTTTAAGGGCACATATGACTAATGACTTTCATACATATATCACATTAATGCTCTTTTTATGTCTGCTTTAGCATGATCCATGTTGAAGTCCATTCATATTTTGGATGATCTTTGCAGCTGCATATTTTATTTATTGTAATGGATCAAAAATGTAATTGCAACAATGTTATCTGTGTAAAAGGCGTGTGAGAGTGCAGAAATATATATGTATGCAACTCTCCCTGCTTTCCATCATTACTAGATACTTTGCTGGATTAGTAAGCTGTGACCCAGTATCAAAGCAAAAGCACATGGGTGCAATTATTTCCCAATCATGGCCACCAAAGAGGACAAGGAGTAGCCCATGTCGTCATGAGAATTTTTGCTGAACAGTATAATTAACTGTCAACATGACGTGTCTTACTGAATCTCAGAGCAGTGTTAAGTTTATTCAGAACTGGGCTGTGGTTAATATTTCAGAGTTCATTCAGATGTACAGATGTACTGCAATGCAAATGCATCACTGAAGTACAGTAACTCCGCAGATTTACTGTATCACCAAAAGAATTTTAATACCAAAGCTAGAAACACGTCTAAATTATTACGGTAAAATCTTCCGACCACATTTTAAGCCTCTCTTTGTGTTCTCCATCAACACTGTCCCCATTTACATCCAAAGGCCTGAAACCTTTTGATTGGAATACAATATTTCTATTCAGGACTCGCTCTGTGAATAAAATATTGTGTCACCTTAGACCCCTGTGGTTTTACCCTGTCTTTTTTCCCTTTCTTGTCCCTGTCGTCTTTTCCTCCCTGGGGATGACTCTGTCGTTCGCTCATTCTCTCTCTACTGGGATTTTTTTCCACTTCAGGGAAAGATGGCAAGTATTTTTTTCTTTACTTTCATCTCTTTCCTCTTGTTCTTGAGCCTTGTCAGACCTCTGCCCAGCTCGTTTGGCCAACATTATACCACAGTGTTTGTTATTCTCTTTTATATTTAATTGATTTTCAGTTGTTTGTGCAAAACCATAGTGTTACAGATGTAGTGTACATGGGTTTCCATGGTTTTGAAATGGTCTGTCAGTTAATCTACTTTCAGTGTTGTTTCATGTGTTAAATGTGGTAAAGGCTTTTTCTTATGCTTTTTCAGTGTTCTCTTGCCTTAATTTGTCATTTCAGTTACATTTTAATGAAATTACATAACCTGAGGATGTTATTCAAAATGTTAAAAATGATCCGTAAAGAAGGCTTTTTTGTTCTTTCTTCTGCGAAGTGATGAAAGCTCATTTCAGTGTTTGGTCTGTGCTGGAGTTCTGTCATACCATTACTCTCTGAAATACTCAGCAGGTGGTAAATTCTTCCTGGTGGAACAACATGTAATTTGCATACACTGATTATTTCAGCTTAATGTGTACATGTCTGATATTAACCTCAGTCAGGGTGAAAATCATAATATTGTTCTTCTTTATCATTTACCAGTTTCTGAAAGTCTAATGGCTGACAAGTTTGATGAATATGGCTATACTTTCATCGCACCAAGGTAGGTTATCAATAAATACATTTCATTCTCTGATTGATTTTATTTAAATGTGATAACACTGGCTGAGTTTAAAGTCATGCTACAGGCTTGTTGATCACTAAATGAATATTTAGTATGTGATTACTATGGTTCTGTATTCTGTAGGGAGTACTGTAAGGACTTGAAACCACCTCACAAGAATGAAAACAACACAGAGTTCCTCATGGAGTTCAACAATTACATCGACACAAAGACTCCAAACAATCCCATGTGTGAGTATCAAAAAATAAAATGTCATTCTTCTTCTCACCTTCCACTTCTGCTTTAGGTCGCGCTGAAATGGTGGTGGACACAGTAATCAGAAACAGTACTCAAGTACAAGTACTAATACTTTATAATTGTAATAACTCAAGTAGAAGCAGAAGTACTCATTAACATAAGTACTTGAGTAAAAGTAAAACCTCATATAATAACTATAACTACACTCAAGTAGTGAGTGACTTAATTATATGAAATTCATTTCAGCTTTATATTTTATGTGGAAACAGGAATTTTGGAAATTTTTGTTAATTCATTTGATTATTTTGATCATTTTGTTTTGCTTAGTTTTGTTACATTTCTTTATTATTTTGTTATTTCTTTTGCACATTTTGTTAATTTTGTTCATGTTTTGCTATTTTTGTTGCTTAGCTTAGTGTCCTTTGGCAAATGTATTTGATTATTCCATTCTGTACATATATTCATTTGATTATTTCTTACATTTTTATTTCAACTTTTTTACTCTCGCCATTTGTAGCCAAATGTAACTGAGGAGAAGTACATTTATTTGACAAAACTACTCAAATGCATGCAAAGGAGCAAATGTACCTCAGTACCACCCACCTCTGCATTTAATATGAGATTTTTCAGTGAGAATCAAAACTAGATGTAGATGCAGAACACTTGGACCAGTCTGCTATTTGCATCTCAAAGGACTGCGGAGCTTTGCAGTATTAACAAAAACATGTATGTGAGAATGAATCTCAACCATCTGGCTTGACATTTAGGTGTGCATTGAACATTTAATGGATAAGGGCCAAACGAAAGCCTATTCCCAGAGGTGTCTCTTTCCAGTGAAATACAGGTCTGGCTGGATGGTTCGGTGTGCATGACCAGGCAAAGCTTTGTAATGTGGAACCCCTGTGTTCGTGTTACCCATTTGATGCTAACTCTAGAAGTCTGACCATCACACGCCTGACTGCACATGTGTGAGGCACATCGGCTTAGAAGTGACACACACACACTTGCATGCGCACATACACACACACACACACACACACACACAATATTCACCAGTAATATGCCTTCCACACCCACCTATAGCTGCTCAACCTCATCCAATTACTGTGTGTTTGTGAGAAAGAGCAGGACACGTCAAGCCAAGAGCGCGAGCGGAGTAATAAAACACAAATCGGGGCCAGTGGACATTCTCCCAAACATCTAACCAGAGCATTCATGTCCTTTACATGTCTCATTTAAATGCATTATTCCATTTTTTTAATTTCAACAAAAAACCCTGCAAGAGAGTTGTGATTATATTTTGGTCTAAGGTGCAATGTGATGGTTTCAGTCACTTCAAACACTTCACCATGATCAGTCCAATAAAACTTTTCACCCAATTGAAATATTATTTTCACCATTATTAGCTGCTAGTTTAATGGACTCCTTCGGGATCGCTAAGAGAGAGACACACATGGCCCATGTGGACTATTGGCGGCTTGAGTATTGTTACACGCTTTACTTGGTTAAGCCACTGCAGTGGCGAAGAAGTTGAAGTACATTAGGAATTCGTGGGCTGCCTTCAATAAAGAGATCCCTAATGAAAACCACGGCAAGAAGAGGGAAGGTGGGGTGGGGGGAAATAAAGTGTTACACCAGCTGTTTCTCTGATGTGTGTGTCATAAAGGTTGGAGGAGGTGGTGGGGCTATATCAACGAGCCTCAACGTTAATGGACTGAAACAAGTTGTCGGAGGGTTCAAAGTGACTGGCACAGTTAAAAAGTGGCCCAACGGCTTTTATCACCTGTTATGTTTGTCATGTGGTCTTGTCGGATGTCTCGGAAAATAATTTTTTACACCTATACCAACCTACCACCTACACCTTGGTCTATTTATAAATGGTTTTTATGAAGTCAACTGTATTGAATTGCTTCAGTTTCACATCTTTCTGTTGGATTAGTATTGGCTCCATTTGTTCCTTCACCTCTGATGATATTCGGACTTACTTGTTTTTATATTGATAAGGTTATTATAAATTCACTGATGCAGCAGCTGATTCATGTTGCACAGTTGCATTAATTTTGCATCTGAAATGAATGTTTACCTGAATGTCAGTGCATCTCTTTCCCCATTCTGTCTTTCTCTTTGTGGATCTTTCTTTTTTGGATTTTCTCACACATAAATATTCAGTCCTTAAGGCTGCTTTTCAGTCATGAATGAACATCCTTGTCCTTCATACCTTTCAAGCTAAAAGTGTGAAATCATTATCCCCAAACAGTGCCTTACTTTAACAGCTATTTTCTGTCAAATGATACACTGGACACAGGTCATCTTACCTAATCACACAGTAGGTTTACAGTATTCAAAGATGTTCAGTTAAATAAGGCTATTTTTGTGTTTAGGTAATGTGGAGCTGGTGAACCGGCTGCTCCTGGACGCTGGCATCACTTCAGATCTGATAAAGATTTGGAAAAGCAATGAGATGCCGTAAGTGAAGCACCATCATTTTGCATGCAATAGCAAGCACTGACCCAGAAAGTCAACATGGAATCCAGACTGAGTTTTTGAAACTAGGAAATGAGTAAAGAAGGTGAACATTTGAATTCAGATGCTTCAAGACTCCCCAGCAGTATGTTTTACATACTTTAAAAATATGCAGGTTTTGTCCTTGTGCTTTATTGCATTATCTTTATGTTTATCTCTTTATCATTTCTGTCAGGAATGGTGTCTCAGCCAGATTTGTCGCCACAGATGGAGGGATCACCCGGGTCTACCCCAAAAGGTAGAGTTAATAGTATGTTCAGTATTATTTGAGTATTTCATAATATGATGTATTGTCCTTCCCAAGACCTTCTCAGTGTTTTACAGTATAAGTAAGCATAAAATCAGACCCTGCAAATTTGAAACATCATCTGTCATGTTTGTTGTGAACTTAATGTTGCTTGTAATGGTTGTTTAATAGACACCAACATGTCTGAATACATAAATAAAGCTTTGAGCTCCTAAAATGTCGTTATCATCTTGAGAGCTTCAACTTTAAAATATGCATCATCTCTATAAACACTTTAGCTTAAAATTCACAGGTGGCATTTCTAGTTTGAAAATTCAGACTAAGCATATTATTAAGAGACCTGAAAAGAACATGTACTGAAATGATATTGAAGCTGTTACATCTTGTGCAAAATGTATTTACATACTGTATGTAAAACAGAAACATGACCCAAATCTTCATCACACAGTGCCTTATCCGAAGATCACCACTAAGTGCCTTGGGTGGAAGCACTTTTTAAATTGAAGTATTTATTGTTATCATTGTAACAATTGATTCAAGTCATTTGGTGACATCATGTAATGAAGGTGCATTTTGCTGCCTACTGGAAACCTCTCACCTCACTCTCCCCATTCCAGTGGGAAGAAGAGGCCACAGTCACAACTAAAAATGTGAAAATGACGGGAGTTTTTCTGCTCTAGGCTACACTAGAAAAGGGTGTTTTAACGCAGCATTTTTAAGGGACCTCATTCTAAGTCTACAAAAAACATGATTCTTATTCTTATCAATTGATGAAAACATAATTGGGAATTTCTCCAAGTAGCAGAATCTTTAGAGCTTCCACATTTACAATGCCTTTTGCAAAATATGTCTAATGACTGAAATTCCAATGCATGCAAAGTTTGAGGGCCAGATCCACAGAACGGTTGCGCTGCTTTAGCACCTGTAAAATGTGCGCTAAAGCGATGCAAAAATAGCCTGTACTTCACAAAGCAGTGGCAAAGCACAATCAAAAGAATTCACTCAAACAGCACTGCTGAGCAGAGTGGCAAATTTGTGGCCGTGTCATTTGCATGGATGCGAATGGATGCAAGTGAGGGAATATTTATACACATACACATTAGTCACAAAAGCCTCCTCTTTTTATGCACATAAATCTCAGTGCTAGTAGTATCTAATTCAGAAAAAGCAGAGTAAATTGCCACCTTCATGCAAATTACGGGAATGGATGTCATGTTTAATCTGTGCACAAACTGACATCTCCCTCTCAGCCTCTGTCTGTCTGTTTCCTTTACTTTCTGAAAAACTTTAGGTTTGTGAGGCTTGAATTATAATTATATTATAATATTGAATTAATGTTCAGTGATATTAATTGTGATCTTGCCAGTCATATATGAAGAGATCAGGTTAATATCTGCATTATAATGGAGTTTGTTTATTCATTCATTTTCTACCCCTTAAACCTCACAAGGGTCGGGGAGAGTGCTAGAGCTGATCCTAGCTGGGGATATAGAGTACACCCTGCGTGAGTTGCCAGTTCATCACAGGGCTAATGAGACAGACAACCATTCACAATTTCATTCATGCCTATGGGCAAATTAGAGTGACCAATTAACCAAAGCCCAAGGACCAAGGACATGTTTTTGGTTGTGGGAGGAAGCCGGAGTACCGGGAGAGAACCCACGCTGGCCCAGGCAGAACATGCAAACTCCACACAGAAGGTTCCTGTGCCAGTGTTGGGCTCGAAACAGAGTTTTGTCTATTTTAAAATAAACAGGATGATCAGATTGCTTTGAAACATTTCTCACACTTCACTCTATTAATCAGGACTCTAACAGTAGAACACACAGTGTACTGTAAATAAATGATGATCAGATTCTGATGATCAGGTATCCTGCTGCACTATGCGTGAAGGTGTACATTTTCACAGGGAAGATCACTAATCCTACAAACAGTTATTTCTGACCAGCTCAAATTACAAATAGAACTAGGAAATGAACTGAGGTGTACAGTCAGAGAAAACTGAACAACAGTCATCAAATCACACATGAGAGAAAGAAATGACAGAGGCCATAAATAATTGTTTATTATGTACTGAAGAGGTGGTGGCTCAGTATCTGTGACTCATGATCCGACAGGTGAAGACATATTCAGCCTTCGTCAGTGTTTTGCGGTGTGCGTAAAATCACTGTAACACAGGTGAAGATGACAGCTCTTCAAACCCTTGAGCTCCCCATCATGGTAAATATCAAGTGGGTTCTTCTGTCACTGAAAGTGATGCTGACGTTAATCCATTTGTGGTTTGACAGATCAAATGCAGCGCGTCACTGACCACACAGATATAACCCCACTATGTGCGCCAAACTCTCCCACATTCTTTATAAGCTTTATAAGCTGCTTGTTGTAAAGTCTCTAAATTTGAGGTGACTGTCTCAATGATCCAAGCTGTGTTTTTACTACAGAATCAGTGCAAACTTTGCAATTTCTGAAGGTTCCCTTACCAGCCAGTCTGTGTGCTGTTTTGCGGAGCAACACCAATCTCTTGCATAAGATGAGCAACTAGCGCTCAGGTTCCATATTTCATGATCATTTGTTATACCTCCATATCACTTGTGCTAACTCTTTTGTGAATAGGTCACAAAAAAGGAGCACACTGCCCACGCGAAAGTAGCACAGATTCCAACAGTTAACAAGTGCAGTGCAGCCTTTGTGCATCTGGCCCTTGATGTGTAATATGTAGAGGGATCTATTTGTAAAAGACAAACATAACACACAGTTATATTTTCTTAAGCGTACAATCCACAGTATAGTGGATCGTATAAGCGACAAAGCCACAGTATACTACAGACAGAGTGGTCTTCTTCCACACTCTACCATGTTTCTACAGTAGGTTAGAACAAACGGTTCAAACTCTAACTCCAGTGAGGGCCTTCACATTTTTGCAGCCATTGTCGGTTTTAAACTCACTTGGTTGGACAAGGGGAGGTTAGGAGTATTAAGTTTTGCAATTTGCAACTTAACCCCTAGAGGCCACTCAATCATACAAACTGGATCTTTAAGTTATTTAAAGCTGAACTGTGGGAACGCAAACATTTTGTCACTATACTGTACTGTCACAATGATTAAATTGGACAGGGAGTGGGTGGTAGTTTTTATACCATACCATTGTTTGGTCATCATTTTTAGAAGAGGTCTGATAATAATGTGTGATTGACAGTGCTGGGCTTAACTGGAAAGAAAAAGCTGAAACATATGAGTCAAGTTTCTATAAGCGAAGTCTGGACAATGATCTGTACATCTTTACTCCAACTCCCTACCTGGCTAAAGAGAACTGTAAGTTAACATCCATATTTAAATGTGTATTTTATTAACAATAAGTCAAAACTACAAGCCCCACTCCCAGTGAAGTTGGGATGTTGTGTGAAAGAAATAAAAACAGAATACATGGATTTGCAAATCATTTTCAGCCTATATTTAATTGAATAGATTACAAAGACAAGATATTTAATGTATTTATTTCAAACTGATGAACTTAATTGTTTTTTGCAAATATTCACTCATTTTGAATCTGAAGTCTGCAACATGTTCCACAAGTGGCGGGACATGCTTACAACTGTGTTACAACAATACACGAGTGTCTAGAAACTGAGGATGCTAATTGTTGAAGATGTAGGTAGAATTCTATCCAATTCTTGCTTGAAGTACCACTTCAGTTGTTCAATAGTACAGGGTCTCCATTGTCTGGACTGAAGGCAGCCCAGTCTAGTACCTGCACTCTCACTAGGAAGCCACTTTGGTGTAACACTTGCAGAATGTGTCTTGGCATTGTCTTTCTGCAATACACAGGGATGTCCCTGAAAAAGACGTTGCTTGGCACTAACACACCTCCAGATCATCATAAATGCTCCCTTTTGAACTTTGCACTGAAAACAATCTGTATAGTCTTTTTCTTCTTTCTGCGTGTTGTTAATATATGGTTTTCACTTTGCATGGTAGAGGTTTAACTTGCACTAGTAGATGCAGTGATGAACTGTGTTAATTGACGATGGTTATCTAAAGTGTTCCTGAGCCCATGTGGTAATATCCTTTACAGAATCATGTCGGTTTTCAGTGCAGTGTCACATGAGGGATTGAAGGTCAAGGGCATTCAGTGTTAGTTTTCAGCCTTGTCACTTGCTTGCAAAAATATCTTTTGAATCTTTTGATATTATGGACTGTAGATGGTGAAATCCCTCAAGTCCTTGCAATTGTACATTTAGAAAGGATGTTCTTAAACTATTTGACTATTTGCTTATGCAGTTGTTCACAAAGTGTTGAACCTGGCTTGTGAATGACTGAGCCTTTTTGTGATGCTCCTTTTATTCCCAGTCATGACACTTACTTGGTTCCATTTAACCTGTTCACCTGTGGTAGAGTATGTTCCAAACAGGTGTTTTTCATGATTCCTCAACTTTCTCAGTCTTTTGTTGCCCCTGTCCCAGCTTTTCTGGAACATGTTGCAGGCATCAAATTCAAAATGAGTGAATATTTGCAAAAAACAATAGAGTTTATCAGTTTGAACAATAAATATCTTGCCTATGTAGTGTATTCAATTGAATATAGGTTGAAAATGTTATGCAAATACTGTACTGTAATTTTATTCAGTTTTTATTCACGTTTTAACACAAATTGAATTTGGGATTATACATGCTATGTGAATGTGTGTACTTTGACATATGATTTATTCAATAATTATTTTATGCTTCTTCTTGCAGCAAGTGATTCAGCAACTGACTCGGTACTTGTGAGCAGAGCAGTAGACTTTTTCATTGATGGCATTACAATCAAACCAGCTGGTAAGAACATACAAAGGGAAAGAGGGTTGTATTTCATCATGAGACCCTTCATTTCTCAAGTTCTCTCTCACTCTGCCACCAGTACATAAACCTACTTGCACTTGCAGATATCTGTCTTAATTACAAATTAACTTTTGCAACCCCAGTGTGTCAACCCTATTCATTCTCCTGCAACACACGGGCTCCTATTTAGAGATCACTACGTCTCATTTGTCTGTTTCTCACTCTCCCCTCTGACATATGCACACAAATACACACATACAAACCACACATCAAGTTGTCTGGTCTCCTGTGATCATCAGCCAAGTTTGCATTTTGAGTTCAGAGAGTAAAGTTGAGACAGAGGTCCAACATGATGTAGAATGTCTGGCTTTTGTGTTTGATCCCAGTGGTCGGCGTAAAGCTGGACATCAGTGCGTGGATGGCAAGTTTTATTAACACCACGCAGAGAATAAATGTGAGTGCATTTGCATGACACATATGCACAGTGACACATCTGATCCAGACCATGACTTCTCATTACTCGGTCTGTTTCATTGTGTTTTCAGTGCAATGATGAGATCTGTGGCTGCCAGCGAAACAATGAGGTAAGAGCTTTAATTATTTTCAGTCATTTTGGATAAGAGTTATGAGCACTGGTTTACTCATCTGTGTGTGATTCCAGTTTGTAGATTGTGTCATTCTTGATGACGGGGGCTTCCTGGTGATGTCGAATAGGGATGAATATATTGATCAGGTGAATATTTTTATTTTTATCTTTACAAATCAAATTCCTGTAAAACATTTAACTGTAACTCTGTGTTGTCAGTGAGTAAGAATTGGTGATATATGACTGGATAAGAGAAGATCAGGAAGCCTAAAATACTTGGTCATATTATAAGGTTTTATGAAATTCAGAATTTCATCATCTGCACAATGACAGTTGTGAGGTACTTGCGTTTATGTTATGCAATTAAATCTGAGATAATGACCTGCTTATGTTGCATTGTTGGTTTGCATATCAGATTTAGTGGTCTCCTATCGACAATCTTCTGTTTCTCCGACATACAGTAAGTGTGCCCAGTTCTCCCTGTTGCCCTATGTTAAACGCTACGAGAGGGCCCCTGCTGCTGTCTGAGTAAATGTTTTTTCATGCAGCCGTGGCTCCTTCCTAATCAGGGCTGGGTGTGCGCTGGATAAATCAGTCCCCCTCTGAAGTTTGGCAGCAGCACTAAAACCCAGGGACCTGAGGCCTTGTTTGGAGAAGGCTGTTTGCCCTCAATCATATTTCCTACAGGAGCAAAGTTTCTCTCTATATATAAGCTTCTCGTTTTCTCTACTTCTTTATGTCTTGCTCTCTCCAGTTCATTCTTTTCTTTTTCTGAAATCCGTGGGGAGTCTGCAGCCAACAGGGCTGTGACTGTTAATTCATTATTTTTGTTATTGCACAGGGAAAGGAGAGAAGGCTCGCTTTACCTTATAGATTGGAAGATTTATATATCCTTTGGCTGTTGGACTAAAGCAGAATGGATATGTGGAGGGGTTGTTAGCAGTGACCTTACGAAGTGGAAGGAAAGGGATAGTTTGCATTTCCTCCTGCACATACAGACACGAGCTCATGCATATCTTTCAGCACACACACACAGATGAGTGCTACTTACTGTACACGCTCCCTCCTGCAAACACAAGTACTTAAACACCCTCATGCACATGGTCATGTCACACCTTTGAGTTGCTGAGACAAACTACTTCCTCCAAGTCAGAATTTATGGCTGTCTGGTGGACTGTGTTAATCACATCATACCAAAGTCCATCATCCTGGACTGGAGTGCGATTTACTCAGTGTGTATCTATGTGTGCACATGTATGTTTTAAGCTTTTGCACATTCTTACACATACTGGTGTGTATACATTTTACATAGATTTTACTTTCATGAGATAAAGAGAAGTAAAGAATAAAAAGGAGTAAAAGCAAAACATTGAAGAAATCATAATTTACCTATGTTTAAAATGTGTTTTAAAGTTTTTCTCTTTGCTTTTAGGCATTTTTTTCCAGAGCTTTTATTGGAATTATTTTTTGATATGAGATTGCGTCAACTGTACGCTGGAATATTAATAGTGAGCATAAAATGTGTGCAGTCCAGTTTGTTTGGCTGTGAAGAATAACAGATATATATTGTTTACCTCACCTGATGATATTTTATTGTGAGGTGAGTGTAATACTTTTGTCTGAGATGTGAGCTGTTTGTCAAAATTATGCTAAAGTGACATTTGCTGCTTATTTTTTGCTGGCCAATTTATTTGGCAGCAACGAGTAAGAAAAAATTGTAAGCAACAATGTGGACTAAGTGGGCTACTGGTACAAGACCCTTTCATTACATAATAACAGCCAAATCCTATCATATCAAAATGTTAATCAGATACCCTCATTACCATCACACCCCTTCCTGAGTGGTTCCTCCTCCTCTTTAATCCGAGTGTTTCCTAATCCATAATGCAAACCTGAAAGGCACCTTCATTGCTGTCCTCTTCCTGTGTCTTAGATCGGGCGTTTCTTTGGCGTCATTGATCCCATCCTGATGACAAATCTAGTGAACTCCTCCCTATTCACATTTAAGAAGACGTTTGACTACCAGTCACTTTGTGACCGCGGGAAAGAGAGCAAGGCGGCAGCAGGCCTGCGATCTGTCTATGTGGTGAGTTACATAAGCCAGAGACCCACACACACACACATATAACCTACCACACTCACACACTCACAGCTACCCATATGTATGCTCACACATACATGTTCACACATTTTGATATCCATACATCTCTTTGCTAATTTCCCTCCAAGAACACACATGCTAATACACTTGGACAAATGCAAGAATGCATGTAGACCTGTTTGCTCACACACTTCGAGAGGGTCACACATGCACAAACGGTCAGTCACCAGGGAGCCATAAATCTGGATACAACAGATGAGAAGGGAAGCAGAGGGTATGGTGAAAGCGTTAGAGTGGGAGTTGCAGTAACAGTAAAAGGATTAGGTGGTCTAGTGTGCTTGGCGAACACACCAAGTGATGTAGAAACATGCACTGTTTTTCATCACTTGCAAAACGTACAACTTACTGCGAAATGATCAAAATTGAGTGCAGACATTCAGTGGTAATGATGCTGGAGACTGTGTGCGACTACCAGTGGGCAGAGATAATAAGCTCATACCTTTGGAAGGGAAAAAAAGCAGTTGCTGTAATTTACAGACACAGAGATTTCCTGTAACTAATTGACAGCTAAAACCATGTAATTTACAACTTGTACCACAAAACACTCAAGAGACCAAGGTGAGATGAAAGATGAACGTATCTGTGATCAAAGGCATCGTCAACATGGAGTGATGTTTCGGACACGGTTAGTTAGGTCTCCATGATGACACAAAACTGCACTGACTAAAGAGAGGACACAGCACTGATTCACCAAAACAAGGCCCTTGCATGCTAACCATAATCAAAGCAACATGTTGTGACTTATTCAAACCGTGTGCTACTTTGTTTTTTTCACCGACTCTTTGTTTACATATTTGTATTGGCATCTGTTGAGGAGGATTGTGTTCTAATTTTCTCCAACAGGGACAAAATAAAACCTTTGGCTAGACCTGTAGTATTAGTGTCTGGACCATCTGCAGCCATTTTAAACACCAGCACAAAGTTCAGACTTTGCTTCATTCATTTTAAATAACTCCTGTAGGTTTGATTTTGTCTTTTGTCAATATTAATTCTCGTTTTTCACTCCTCTCAGCCCACAATTGCAGATATTCTGAATGTAGGATGGTGGGCAACAGCTGCAGCCTGGTGAGTTGATTTTGTAAGGAATCTTCTTGACAGCCACTAGTGTCTGTGTGGCTTTTCTTAAGGATGATTAATAACAAAATATACAGTATCAAAGATGTCATCGTAAATCCCTAAACTCAGATCCTTAATGGAAAGCAGGCTAGAATTTGTTCTTTCAAAATTGACATACCGCATCTGTTTAATAGCAGAATTGTTCCCAGGACAGACGATGTTCCACAAAATCCTCAATTGATTTATGCTCTATCTTTCTGTCTTGATGTCATTAGCAGCTTGTTATACAGTACGTCAAATCAAGAATAGGTTTGGATGTTGTTAGGCTCCGTGTGTGCTTTCTCATTGGATTTTCCTTGCATAAACAGGGATTAAACCTTCGCCAAATGTGAGCAGTTGTGTGTTTTCCATTTAAAAGTACAAAATGCAAGGCATGTTTCTTTTCTACGGTTAATAAAGGAATGAATAAAAGTTAAAGCATTGTTGGAATCTAATTTTCTGTTTTTGTAGCAAACAAAGAATAAGTGTATTTGCAAACAGAAACTGAAAAACTTGTGAGACTGGACTATTTACAAGGTCAGTGAGGACAGTGATGTGAAGAAAAAAGAATGAAGACAGGATGGTGTTGTGTAATCGACCATGATACGCCGACATGGAGTAGTACATCACTTTCCCAAGACAGTCAAAGTGTGTTTCTCAGGGAAGAAATAACGGCTCCAGAAAAACTCTGTCACATATTTACTGTGGTCAAACCAGCTGCATTTGTGTTTCAAGTGCACAATTGATTTAATATTCAGAGTAATCACAATGAAACTAAAAGGAGCTGTTAGAAGTGGGACATATTCTGGTGCTCAGATCCTGGCACTGTTGCCTGTCCACATTTAGTCTCAGTATATGAAAACAAATATAGATTTTTTTCTGGCTTTGTGTTTTGTTTTCTAGTGATTTCGTGTTCTCTGAAAACGTTCCATTTCTTCGCCAATAAAAAATGCCTTGCATGTCATTTTCACTTGTATTTTAGAACGAAAATCATGCCACTCATTTTTAATGCAAATTCTGAATTTTATCTTGCCAAAACATATACAAAACTCGTAGTTCACTTTACGTCTGCAATAGCATATATACAAATGACATATTGTGGATTATATTCTTGAAATACATCATCTTTGCCATTTGTTTTCATTCTTAGGTCAATACTTCAACAATTACTGGTCAGCATCACATTCCCTAACTACCTGGATGCAGGTGAGTGTGACGATAAGTCAATTCCTCTTGCCCGATAATGTTAGACACATAAAATTGCAATTTTATTCATAAAAAATACAATATGTACTCTATATAGTATTTTTGTACTAACTTGGTTGTTGACAATCCACTTCATTCAGGGAAATAAAGAGAATGAATCATTGTTACTGGTTATTAGTTTACGTAGTGGAGCAGTGACGTCACACCTGTACTGTCACATACAGGCATGTGTTCAGACTGGACAGTTTAAACTTATCTTGCTCTTACACTTTTTCATTCTTCTCTTTATGTGGTATTTCATGTTGTTGATTAAATCTTTTGATGTTCACATACCATATGTTTTGCTGTACATTGTATACAGATCTCTGAGCAGAATACTTTTTTCTGCTAGCATTCATAGACAGCACTTTTAAACAGCAGAGCTTTTGATAATTTCAGCAAGGATTTAACATTTATTTATTTATTACACCATCACCAAACAGTTTCCCTTTATTTTTAAATCGTGGTGCAAAACCAACCCAACATTCACGAAGAATATGCACTGAATAACAACATTCTTCACTGAACAGCCATTTATCTTCAGAAGATTTCATGTTTACAAGATGTTGACCACATGAGCTAGACCACGCGAACGTGCAGTTCTGCTCCTATGTGGTATTTACAATACAATACAATACAATACAAATAATCAACAACAACCCAGCGAAGTCTGCTGATTATTCAGAATAATTAGTCTATTGTTTCAACAAAAATGTTGCTATTACTGTAATTTTTAACAAATTTGGGTTCACTACAAGATTCAATTTTGTGTTGAGGTGGCATCTGAAATGACCAGATGCTGCTATTGGAAAAATAAAAAACATAAAGCAGGTAAATCAACCCTTTACTCATTACCACAGGTGCATGTTGATGTAATGTAGGTTCATGTAGTATTTACTGCACTTTATTGCATGTGGAATGACTAGGGAATTTGTAATATGGGCTATGAGATACTTTACACAACACAGTCGTGGGACTAGACAATGCGCGCCACCACGTACAGCGGGAT
>JAQQAE010000760.1:0-29792 GCA_029823295.1 Pseudamia nigra
TTATAAGGCGCAGTGTCATATTTGGACAAAATAGACGGCGTTTAGGTGCGCCTTATAGTGCGGAAAATACGGTATGTGATATAGTCTTAGGATATTGATCTTGATGTGATACAGCTTTAGAATATTAATCATTTAAAGCCGATTGTGTTGATTACAATCTCCATGTAAAATCTCAACTAAGGACAGGAGCTGAAAATTAGCTACATATATTATAACCACTAACAGGTGAGCAGTGGGTGGATGTATTAGGCACCAAGTGGACATTTTGCACTGAAAGCAGCAAATTGTCCAAACTAAGTAAGGATCCAAGCAAGTTTGACAAGGCCCCAAGTTGTGATGTTGCACAACTGGGTCATTGCATCCAAACCTCAAGGTCTTACTGGGTGTTCTAGTTTGTAGTGGATAGTACCCCAACAAAAGTGGTCTAGGGATGAACAACCAGATATCAATCCAACTGACTATCTGTGAAATGTGTTAAAATTAATGAAGGCCCAAGCTCACAACTTACACAATTTGAAATATATGTCACTATAATGTCTAATGTGTAATGCTTTCAGAGGTCTGGTAGAGCTCACGCCCTGTGATAGAGCTGTTCTGGCATCAAAAGGGTTAACCTACACAACATTATGAGGCTGTAATGTTTTGTTCCCATAGATTGAGATCCAGTTGTCCTTCCTTCCTCCTGAGGTTCTGTCCACCTCAGGACCAGGATCACCAATCAAGACCCACTGTTTTGGAGATGCTTTGACTCAGTTGTTTTGACATCACAATTTGTCTGTTATCTAGGTTGCTGGCATGTTTACACTGGTTGTTTCAAAGTACATCACCTTCAATGACTATATGTTCACTTGCAGCCTCATATATCCTCCCCACTGACAGATGCCATTATTGTAAGATAATTTAAATTATCATTTCACCTGTCACATGATGTTATGGCTGATCAGTGTACATAACTGTAGGGGGTACACCACCGTTACTGCTCATACATCAAACAGGACTGTATGTTTTTCCTCATGAGATTGGGCTGCAGATTAAAACTGAGTACAACACTTGCATAAAACTATTCAATCTGCAGGTACAAATCAATCTAATTAAGCTATTATCAATTAACAGACTTACTCAAACATTATCTCTAGATGGGACAAAAAGCACTGCTTCCCCTCAGCCCATGTATTATTCACCGTCATTTGGGTTCTTTCTTGACAGGAGCTGTATTGGTTTATTATCCCTACACCTTCTGTCAGGATGAATGACAGACTAGTAGCTATATATATATATATATATATATACCAAAAATTCCTGACTATGTGCAGCGGTTGTGGTCCAGGTGCTGTACGTAGGTTTTAGAAACACTGGATTTGTACAAAGTTATGTTATCATCCATGTGTAATCACCTGTCGATAATTGTTGTTTTCTTGAGTCCAAAGTAAGCGCTTTAAACCTACTGTATTTTCTGGACTATAAGTCACACTTTTTTTCATTGTCTGGCTAGGGGTGTGACGTATGCTCACGTGCGACATATATGCAGTATTAAAACATTTTACGTTTTAGTTATTTTCATGCTGAGAGCACAGCTTCACAGGAGGATGCGCCATGCAACTTTCAGCAAGTCATCGGACGGATCAACAAGGCATGGACTTGACAAACGAAACCATCCTGTCGGGATCAGAAAGGCTGGAATAATTGGAAATGCAACTGATGCTGAGTCTGACGGCAGCCATGCAGAGGAGGAAGCGGCGCTTCGTCTACCTCCGGAGTTGTTCAGAAGCATCATAGAGGATGAAGAATTTAAAGGATTTAGCGATTAGGAGTGAGATCATGAGTTTGGTGAACTTGTTAGATTATGTTCTTTATGCTATAGTTATAACTTAATATATTACGTTAATATATGGGACACCTATTCAGCCTGTTGTTCTCTATTCTATTATTACTATAACTTGCCTTTCAAGATGAAATGTCTCTTCTTGGTGTCGGATTTTGTAAAATAAATTTCCCCCAAAAAATGCGACATATAGTCCAGTGCAACTTACTATATATATGTTTTTTTTCTTCTTCGTTATGCATTTTCTGGCTTGTGCGACGTATACTCAGGAGCAACATATAGTACAGAAAATACGGTACACGGAATCAAAATGTGATGACACAAAATCCTGCACTCTGCACCTCTAATTCCAGAGAATTTGAATCGGAATAAAACTTGGTAAATATTAGGCTGTCACTGGAAAAGGTTGAAATAAAGGGCTTCACTTTGATGTGTCTTTTTTGTCTGGCCCGCAGGTGGAAACTGTGACAGACTCTGAGGCAGAAAGTAAAGGCCTTCCTCAGTTTCATTCTATAGGGATCCAGGTGGAGGATCATAAACGGTATGTACAAACAGACCAAGCAGGTTTTACAGAGCATTTCTTTACAGTTTAGCCTCATATTGTTTTTACAACATAAAAGATCACGTTAAGTGCATTAACCTTCTGACTTTTTTGCACTCTTTAGTAAATTAGATACTGTAAATGTTTGCACACTGTCACTCAGTTTCATTCTGTTGGTCAACTTATAAATTGCTGTCTTAACCTTATAACAAATGCATATAATGTAATATTTGGAAATTTTACCAGTGTGTTTGAGGTGTTTTAATTTATTCAATGTATTTTGTGATTGTTAGACTTAATCATCTCTGTAATAAATGCTGCAATTACCGTATTCCTCTACACAAAAGTATCAATGCTGGATGGTTGATATATTTAATTTCTTTGAAAGTATCCTATGTGGCCTAATAACCATTTCCACATTCGTGTGGAAATAATTTATACCTAGGTCTTGAGTAATGGGTATTTGAAGAATGCAATCCTCCACTATAATCTATTTCTGTATAATTCTCACTTCATTGTGTGACTTTCAGGCATGGGCGGTTCAAGCGCTCCAACAGTGTGACCACTGCAGTGCAAGCAGACATGGAGTTGGAGGGTTTTCCCTCTATGGAGGACAAGGGCCTGCAGTTTGGTGGTGCCTTTGGGCGTCACTCTGAGCCCAGCACGCCCACACAGTACGGGGCGATCCGCACAGTGCGCACACAGGGCCTGTTCAGTTACAGGGAGGACTACCGGCCCTCCAGTGGACCCCCCAGCCCACAGCCTGAACCCTGGCTGGTTGAACCCAGCCTTGAGAGCACAGACACGGGACGAGTGTCTCCCATCCGCAGGGATGGCAGTTGGTTTATGCAGCTCCTACACAATGAAACAAAGAGGTTGGAAGGATGGTGCAAAGAGATGGAGAGGGAGGCGGAGGAGCATGACCTGTCAGAGGAGAGTGAGTGTCCTGAAGAAAACTACATTGCTGTCCAAGAAGGAGGTGCTCACGTGCTTAAACTGATTCACAATTTCTTCTTAACAATTCCGACAAAAGACAATTTTGAGATAACTTTACCCAGGGTACAACAAACCAAACCATGTTTTTTTCACATTGTTGCCATGCCTATGTTATAAAACAAATGGTCAAATATAAGTATTTTCCTTATATATGAACAAAAGTGGATTATGTGGATGATTTTTCAAACTGTCCCAATACCAAAAATAGTGAAAATTTTGGATTCTACAACAGGAACAGCGTCTGCTGTAGCAGTCTGGGAATAATGTACCAAAACAAAGTTAGACTTTGTCCACAGGCAGTTGATGCATCCAAATACTGAAGCCTACTATGTTCTGAGAAAAGCAACTTCACTTTTTCCAACTTTACTATTCATTTAACTCTCTGCTGTCAATGGAATAAACCACAGTAAAATATACTGGGGTCTAAATGAAGTGAAATAAAGACAACACATTACATCTTTAATAAAATGAAAAGAATTTCAACATTAATAGTTAACAAGTATTCATCATTTGAGTTTACCTCTAGTGCCAACGTAGTGTTAATGAAGGGTGCAGTGTGGAGATGGGTCTATATGTGAGACTACCATAAGGTTAGAATTTCCATTCCAACAGAAATTGTAACCGCCACCAGTGACAGAGGGTTAATTGCTGCCATCAGAGAGTGAACTGAATAGGCAAACAAAGCCTTTTCAGAGATGATCATCTCTAGTACTTGAAAAACATGGGTGTGCTTTTTCTGCTCTGGGTGGAGGAATCTCAACTTTGAGTTTCTGAATGCACATAATGGAATGATGTCACTTGATGTCACTCTTGAGTACAAAAAGATGATTTTTAAGGATTTAATGTTTAAAAGCAGCCTGTATGTGTGTCATACTTTCTCTGCAGCCACAGCAAACACTGACAGTGTCAGCTGTCAAAATCAGAATCGTGGGAACATTTTATGAGCAGATTGGATCCTAGCGAAAAACTGTCAGACAATGCTCAACATGTTTGCCTTTGCCAACCTGCCAGTGATAAAACCAGTTTCTTTCTGTGTCTGTGTGTGTCCTAACAGTCCTAGGAAAAATCCGTAGTGCTGTGGGAAGTGCTCAGCTCCTAATGTCTCAAAAGTTTCAGCAGTTTTACTGGCTATGTCAGCAGAATCTGGTGAGTGGACCTACATGCTGTTAATATGTTTTACAGAAAACACAGTATGTTTGGGTAAGTTGCTGATAGGTTTTATCTTTCTCTGTGCTTGGAGAAGGTGCTTGTGCGCTTCCATAAATAGACCTTGGGCGATCGATAGTGAAGCAGTCCCTCTGCCGCTATTGACCCTGCAGTAAACTAAAGGGGAATTCCAATAGGAAGCAGCACCTGTGTGAAGACAGTCCATTAATGCACACAGGCAGCAGTTTGAATGGAATTTCAGAGTTTGAATAATGGACTGCCACACTATCTCACCATTTAGCCATCATGTCATGTCATGTCGAGTAGAAAATCATACCTTTTCTCACGTCAAGTACCCACAGAGTCAGCATATATTCGAAAATTCTGGTGTCATAAGTGGGCATTTTACAGGAGATACAGTGGAGAGCGACAGTGAGAGACAGGCAGCCAGTTAATCACTCCGCATTGCTCATTCTTTTATAATGAAATGCAAAAGCCGGTGGAAGGTGGTAGTGTTCCGCCTGCACTCTCTCCACCTTGTGTTGTTTTTCTGAGAGTGTGCTGCTCACTTTGGCTTGGATTTGGATCATGATCAGTCGCTCCGTCCCCACAGAAAATAAGATGATGAATTAAGTCCAGCATTGGTAGTGACAAGTCTTAGATTGCCCTGAGCTTTCAGACATGTCTGAATGAGAGCGCCTCTGTGTCCCTGCTGGATGCAGGAGGAATTGCATGATGTGACTATAAAAAGATCTGAATGTACTTTGAAGGTTGATTTGATAGACTTTACTTTGTCCTGATATCACAGTTTTTCTGTGTTTTTTGGCTGTGCACCTATGAGCAGTACATAAACAATACATCCAGGTTTGTATTTTTTACTATAAATTAATTTTATGTCATTTCTAAAGTAAAATTATATAGAAAGGTGGAAGTTTTTTAAAAAACACTAAGGCAGGTTTGCACACCAGTTCACAGGTCACTGCTCACTTTACTTACACATAATCTATAGTGGGCTCTTATATACTAAACAAATAGCTATAAATTATACCCAGTTAAGGCAGATGCATCTATATAAGTGGTGTGACAAAGGAAGTTGGTGTATTGTTATCCCCAGTAAAATGTACGTAAAAGACATTAGAAAAACTTTCCTAGGAATAATGAATTATGTATTAGGATTAAACATTACTGCTTTGTTTCTCTTGATTTTTGAACAACATTGGATGGAGTGAAATGAAAGCATTAAGGTCAACAGGTGCAATCAGGTTTTAAACGAGATACTTAATTCGATTCAATGCCCACATGGATCTCTAGGTTCCCACCAGGATTCAGTGGTGAGGTTGAATCCTTCCTGCGCACAAGCATCCAAACAGTACACACACATACAATGATTACAATACACCAAAACAGGATGGATGTGCAATTACTATCAGCCTTGACCTCTCTGTTTTAAATGAATATGTTAAGTGTAAATAAGATACAATGCAATTAAAAATGTGACCTTTACATTTGACTCACTGGATATTCAAGCCACCAGGTCAGATCTGAAGTCAAAATTTAAATGCATCAGCAATGCAATACACCTCTAGTAGCTTCTTTCTGGTTGTTGTATTGTGTTCGACAGCAGGTGGACCTTTTGCATGTGCTCATTGCTAAGTGCTAATTGAGAGAAGCTTCTGAACACGGGTAAAACAAAGACAAGCTCTATGGACAAGGGTGCATTCAAGAGGAGCTATTGCTGCTTCGCTGGAAAGACACCAATAAAGGCAGAAAACTGACCCAGTGCTTGGAGTTTGTGAATCAGTGATGGGACTGTACTGCCACACAGTGGTGACAGTGATGCGGTGGGAACGTTGATGCGGACACTGGTCAGAAAATAGTTTGATTCTAGTGTCGGGAAAACCACATATGTTTGAGGCGGGTGGTGTCATGCCACACATTCCCTGGGGATGAAGGCCTAAAATTAACACTAATCTATGGCTGTGAGATTTGATGAAAAATTCATATTTCTTCTTGTTTGCCAATAAACACACATATTACTTAACTTAAAAATACTGCAACTTCAAGATATTCAGAAGCCATTTGTGACTGTCTTCTTGCATGTCTTGTACAGGACCCATCTTTTCCATTTAAGCAAATTAGTTCAAGCTGAAACCTGCTAAATTTAGAGCCTTTTGTGAATATTCATACTACCAGTCAAATGTTTGGACACACCTTCTCCTTGAGTGTTTCTTCTTTGTGTTATTTTCAACATTATACATTAATAGATCCAAACAAATATGGATTTATGTAGCAAACAAAAAATGTTAAATGACCCAGAATATGTTTTATATTTTAGATTGTCTAAAGTAGCCACATTTACCTTTTGTGGCAGCTTTGCATTCTCTCATTAGATTTATGAGGTAAAATCACATCACAGGTGCGTCTTGTCAAGACTTAATTTGTGCCATTTCTTGCCTTCTTAATGTGCTTTAGACCATCAGTTGTCTTGTGCAGAGGAGGGATAGATTCAGAAACAATAGCCCCATTAGTGCCAATACAACTGCTGTAAAAATCCATATTATGGTAAGAAATGCTCACTTATGTACAATGAAAAGACAGTCCATCACTTCTTTAAGGACAATGAATCAGAAAAATCTCAAGGACTTTGAATGTGTCCCCACATACATTTGCCAAAACAGTATCCGAGGTGCTGAAAATTGGCAGATTGTGAACCTGGTAATTCTAAAAGGGTCGGTCCTCATGAGGGCTGGCTTCATCATATGTTTGATAAAAAACACTGAAGTGAGAACGGTTTCAGGGGAGCGCCTTGTGAATCTGATGAGAGACTGGAAGGCTGGCATCAAAGCTAAATGTGACTCCTTTGGGTAATTTAAAATCTAAAACATCTTCTGGTTTACTACATCATTCCATACGTGTTCTATCTTAAGTATTATTGTGCAATGTTGAAAATAATAAAAAATAAAGAAAAAGTGAAGGAGAAGGTATGTCCACCCTTTGGACTGGTAGTGAACAGCACAGGCTGATACTGTGATTGTGATGATATTAATTGTGCAGGCCTACCCCGAACTTTTCCCATCTAAACAGCCATGTTTGGACAGATTATTTCATTTATTTTGCTTGTTTTTGTTCATTTTTGGTTCATTTCCCAGATTATTTTTTGTGGATTATTTCGCTCATTATTTCTGTATAATTTCACTATTTTGTTAGTTTATTTAGTTTATTTTTTCCTTCATTTATTTAGACATTTCAATCCAATTGGTTTATTGCTTTAGTCATTTTTGTAATTTTTTTTGCTCATTTTCCTGAGTATTTTGCTCATGTTTGTTTTAATCAAGAATAAAGGTTTTTTTAATTTAATTTTTCTCGTTCATTCATTCGATTCAAGATGTAGTGCTTTTTGTTGATTGTGTGCTTATTTTGCTCATTTTACTTTATTCTGTCACTTCCACCAATGGCCAAAGCCACACGAGCCACTGCAGAGGGTCTAAAGTGCCACATGTGGCCCTGGAGCCACAGGTTGCAGACCCCTGCCCTAACCTATTAACAATACTGACCAAAAAAAGAGAAGTACAAGCCTCACATCCTGTCTGTGCCTTTGCCCCTCACTCGCCTTCCCTTCAGGACCCCAGTGCCATGCCCAGACCCACATCTCAGGACCTGGCTGGATTCTGGGACCTCTTGCAGCTTTCCATCGATGACGTCACTGCCAAGTTTGATGAGCTGCAGCAGATCAAGAGCAACCAGTGGCAGCTGGTGGAGAGCCCAGAGAAGAAGGTAAGACTGGAAACCAGTCAATCAAACCCACTCACAGTAATTAGACGTTTGGAGGAAACGTGGGCCTATTTTTTTGGCTTGTTACCAGCAGGAGGTTATTCTTTCCATCACTGCAGCACACACTGGTTTATTCATAAAAAGTCATCTTCTAAAAATAATCTTGCACTCTTTCGTAGTATTTATTTTGACAGTGAGTCATCTTGTGCTTGCTACTAGAGGAACCTGAAAATATGCTGTTTGCAGAAGAATTCATTCATTCTCATTAATGTATTTTTTGATTATTTTGTTCATTTTGGTGCAGTCCCCTTCAGTTCAAGTACAGTCATTTTGTTGCTCCTTTGTTCTCTCTAAAAAATGAATAAATAAATTGCCTTTGTGTTCACTTTACTTACTTCTGATACCTTGACTATTGTGCTTTTTTTTTCATTTTTGAGCATTATTTTGTTCCTTTTGATAATTTTTGATAATTTTCTTGTTTTGTTCATTTTTGTTTACTTGTGTCAAATTTCTTGACTATTTTGTTCATTTCTGTTGATTTTTGTGGAATATTTTGTCCGGTGAACCTCATTTCAAACATGTCTTTAGGGTTTTCCTGAGGGTCCTGGGGGCTCAGGACTCCAAAAATCACCTGCCATGTTCACCGCTGGCCTTGAAGTTTTAGATCAGAACATACTGAAAACAAAAAGACATGTTCACACAGACATCATGAAGGGAATGTAGAAGAGAAAACATGTTTTTACCCTTTTCAGTGGGATACACACCTGTAAAAACCATGTCTAAAAGCTGAAATCTAGCACATTTCTATAAACCTAGATGTTTAGGGGGGCTGAAGGAAAATATAGTCGGGTTAGAGCCACTCTAAAAAGGGTGTGAAAATTCCTCCAGCTGTATCAAATCAGGAGTTAATTGTCCCTACGTGAAAAATTACTTGCTTAATATATCACTGTGACTTAAAAGCTACATTTTGACTGCATTTTCCCCAAGAAGGATTAGTTGAAACTCAATATTCTTTGGAAATGTATAAAAGATTTAAAGATATTATAGTACGCCATTTGAAATTGCCCATAAAGGAGAGACCATTTTTAGCATTATTGCCCTAATGTTAATGAAAATTTGTATAGATTTCTGAAGTATGACTTTCAGATTCCATGTTGTCTAAGGGTTTACAAGACAAAGCTGGATGACAGAAAACACAAATGCAAGGCCAGTGTTTGGGGATGAAAGAAACACCGCCCTTAACACGCTTCTGCATTTGTAAAAGCAGTAGAACTGGTGTTTTCAGCAATCCTTCAGGACACTGATAATTATCATTCTATAGTTGTAGCTGAGTCATTTACCTCCAGCAGCGAATCGCCACATTGTGAGCTTCATGAAGCCAAACCTGAACAGTAACACAGATGCTTTCATTTGAGCTTCTGCTCTTGAACACAGGAATACTTCATCAAAAATATGCAGAGCCACGTTTGTCTTGTGTGTCAGTGATTTAGATTTATAGGCTAAGTGTGAGTGACATTAACATATGTTTAAAGGTAAAGGTTATGCTTTGCAGTAGGTATCCAAAACACAAACTTATTCTGTTCTGCTCACATGCAATCGCAGTCAGCCGAGCTTTTCTGCGCAGAATGTGTTCAGCGTTTGACACTGTGAGGAGTTTGTTTAAGGGACATACAGACCAGCTGCCCCATTTCTCTCAAAGACCATCCAGCATCATCACTTTTCTCTTCGGTCACTTCTTGACATTTTACCATTTTGAACAGGAGTGAGGAATTTCAACTGAATTCAGGTTTTTATATCAACATTTGAACCAGCACACTGGACATGTCTGAGGAGTCATGAGGAGTTGTCATCTTAATCAAAAAAATCATAATGTGCTTTACTTTTTTCTGTGTTTTTGGTATGACAATGCATTTGAAAATGCATGGATAACTGCCCATTTTAGTATTAAAATATAATTTAGATCAAATAGGCTGTGAATATAAGCCGGACAGTGGGTGGTGGTCTAATTAATTTTTTAAGCATTGTACCTACCAGCAGGATTTGTGACATCACTTATTTTGGTGCCAACTGGGATCAAATCTAAAGTTGCACAGAGAATACCTGACCCTGATGAAAGTAGGAAAAAGCTGTTGTTAAAGTCTTAAACTTTCCAAAATGGACAATATTTGAGATGAGATCAGTTCAAGCAGATTATTTAACCTATCAAACCCTAGAGTCCCCACACCGGGGGACCCAGAGTAAAAATATAGTCATACATCAGTTTAAACAGGAGAAACACCACTGCAACCACAACATCAAACATCAAAATCAGAAAATGAGGCCTAAAAAGAGACTAGGGCTTAAGACATTAACATTTTGTTCTGAAACACATTTCAAACAAAGTATTTATTATTTAACAGGACTAGAGTGGATGTTAAGTAATATGTTTCACCTCCAATAATGACATAATGATATGTGAGTCATTTAAATTGCAATCATTTTGTCCATTCATTCTATAATGAATCTATTTCCTGTAGGAAATAGCTTCTAGGATATTTTTCATGCCTCTCTATGAAATGCAAACACTCAATATGTATTTTCCTGATCAGTGCCTCCATGACAGAGGTAATGGATCAGTCTCACCTGTTTTGTTTTTTCAATTTGATATTATAACATTATATAGCTTGCAGTGCTACCAAAACACAGTGAATATTACTAGGTCAGGACTTTGACAAAGTATTTTTTAATAACATACTCAATGTAATGGAGTAAATATATTTGATTACTACCCACTCGTGCTTATGTGTTATAAGATGTTACCATCAATAGTCTTCTGCCTTGTGTAACCTCGTTCCTCTGCATCCTAAGGAGCGGAAGTGGCCCCCACCTCTGACAAAGAGGCCAACGAAGGGGCGTGGTGCCATGATGAGGGAACGCTCTCTGGACCTTCAGGACCGCCAGCGGCAAGAAGCGCGCAGACGCCTCATGGCTGCCAAACGAGCAGCCTCTTTTAGACAGAACTCAGCCACAGAGAGGGCAGACAGCATCGAGATCTACATCCCAGAAGCCCAGACTCGGCTTTGAGGTCCTCGGATTCATCGTCAGCTCCTGTCGTCCACCTCCACCCAGCACCGACTTGTGGCTCCACGTCCAGCCTCCTTCTGCCATCATCATGTGTCACAACTCTGTCATCTTTCGCCATTCTCTGGGTTATCCCTGCTGAAGCTACACTAGGCAAGACTACTGTTGATAATGCCTCCTTCTTTTAAGCCAACATGACAATATGGCACTGCCAGAGGGAAGGAGAAGTTCTACTTTCACTTTGATTCTTGAGTCAGTCCTGGATGCTTTTTCTCCCCACAGGAAATGACAGCATACAAAAGTAGGGTGAAACCCAAACTGGACACTAACATTAGACCTTCTATATGTTGTCCTTTTGTTAAAAGTGATGACAGGACAGCTTGATAGGTAAACACGGGTGTTGTTTGTGGCTACCTGACTGATTTGTGCTCATTTTGTTTTCAATTTTCAGAGCCAAGTATATGTGACGTTGCCTAGTGTAGCTTTGAGCTCATACACATCTTGCACCATGAGAATGAGCTGCTATTCCCTCAGACACACATTCCACTTAGTATTAATTTAACCATTCCAGGTCATAAGCTCAGTTGTTGACATTGCCCACTGTGAGTTACTGTAGGCAACTGCTACACCTGCCACAATCTAAAGAAACTAAAATTGCAACTTTTCTCACCAGCAACAGTGGTCAAAAACATGTGTCAAAGAAATTGATGTCGCCCACAGAAAAGTATGTCAAAGCTGCTAAAACCTGTCAAAACTCCCAAATTCTGGTGGACGGTCACGTGTAGGCATTTCTTTGAAACAGTGAGCAAACTATAGCATTGCTTTTGGAGAGGCTCACCTTTCACTTTTTGTGGTCAGAAAAAACAGATATAATGTTTATATAGTACTTAATTTATTGAGAATATTAATAATATTTATTAAAAATTACTACTTTTGGAAAAAGAAAAGAAAAGAAAAGGTGCGGTTTAATTCCATGGTGAAATGTTTTCTTAAAAGTTCAGTGTGTGACATTTAATGACATGAATGACCCCATGCGAAACTACAGTGGACACAAAAACATGTAGGTCCTTTGTCAGTGTTTTGTATATTCTTGTTTTTATGGAGGGGGTATTAACTTTGCAAAAATAGACCATTATCCTACTCAAACGTAAAGTCTGCAACTTTCCTTCTGGTCTGTTTTTGAACAGCATCGTCCAAACTTACCCCGTCTCCTCCACTCACAGACAGCGCAACAATAGAAAACATTATAGAGGAGATGCAATTCTGACAAAAAAAGTTGTAAAACAGACAAATAGAAGGCGATTTTGTCTCTATAGCAGACATAAACTCACCCACTCCACTGCAAAACCCCGTGGGAAGGTTCTAAAGAGAAATGTAAGGAAAAAAGACGACTTCCACGAGTTTAAGTTGCTTATGCGCCAACGAGCTGTGCAGTGACAGGAGAAGTAAACGCTCTCCTCGCGGCGCTGCACCCGTACAGGGGCAAATCAGACTGAAACAGAAGAAAAATAGAAAATGCAAACAGAACACGGGGTCTGTGCAGATAAATGCACCAGCTGATTGACAGCAAGGAAAGAAAGCTAAGAAATGTAACATTTAATTTCATGTGATCATATAGTGACTAAAACATCATTCTGAACATTAAATACCTTTTCATCAATGAGATCTATCTAAATCTTACACACTGGACTTTTAAATGAAGTATGTTTTCCGTTTTACAGAGATGAGAAGGAAAATCAGCTCCTTTTATAATAGTTCTGTCTGCTGATTCTGACAAAGGAAAACAAAAACATTTCAGTTTATGCATGTAGAAATGAAAAATGACTATTCTATTGTCATTTGTTTAATATCTGTGTGTGAAAATTGTGTCTGATCAGGAATGACACATAAAGCACTTCTTTTACCTTGCATTTATCATCATTCATACAGTACGAGAATCATTCATGAATTACACGTAATGACACATAATGCCTTGTTTTGCACGATTTCCAATCATGATGATACAGATACATGACAAATACACTATATTATCAATATTTTAAAGATGCCTCAAAATGACAAAAATCATCTTTTCAGGAGCTTCATGTCTTACTAAGCTCTGGCTCCTGGTTCTCCTGTCGTTCACACCCTGCTCTGATCATCTAAAACGAGCTGCTACGTTTATTTTAAAGGTCCTACCAGGTTTGTGGGTTAAAAATTCCAGACAAAGGATCCAAAGTGTCTCCATCCAGCTCTTAGCCCCCACTTACGTACTGCAGCTGCTGACCAGTGTTGCTGACTGAGATCTAAAATTAAGGCTTAAACTCCTCAAACATCATTTCAACATGAATACATCTTCATCCCTGAACTACCATCCCTACTAGAACTAGACTTTTTAAAAAGTATGTGTGTTATTTGCTGCTGGATACATTTCCACTGCAGAACAAATATGAATTATTAACAAAAGACAGTTTTGCAAAGCCTGGAAGATGTGACTGTATCAAACAATGCATTTTGCACCTTATAATATTCATGTCTGTATTTCCAAGGGAAATGTAGTTTATGAAGCTCATGTGATATTGTTGCAGTTGAATTGCAAAGACAGCTATGGAAAAATTACTTCAGAATTTCATGTATAGATCATTTAAACTGCACCTTACATTCTGTTTTCTTTTTTCTCTGATGGTGTTCAGGCCTAGTACACTTTCCATTCTACGCACTTAGTATCTACCACACGACCAATGTCACAATCTTGATTTGACGGTGCGTTTGTCCTGCTCGGTACAGGGGGTTTCTTAGCAAACATGTCTCACCACGCACTTCATCCAACCTTTTGTTCCGAGTGACACATAAGAAAACTTTTGTGTCGTTCTTTTGATCTGCTCATATCCATAGTCTAGGAAAGACAGGTGCAAATGACACTTTAACAATATTCAGTTACTATAGTAAATGGTGCTGCTTTTTACTCTAAAACTGTTGTCCTTTACCCAGTCCTATGTGCACGCACACACACTCAAGGACTTTTTAAACAGAGATTTATTAACATGGTGCCCGCTGTCTCTCCAATGACTTTGTGGTAGATTGTGACTTTAGAAAAGATCATCTTTGCATTGCTCTTGCCCTCAGTGACGTAAATGAGGAGAAGGTTTGATGCTTTCACTTCCTTTTCTGACATGCAAAGAGCTCAGTGTTATTTACTGAATTTATCAAATGGGAGAGATCACAGGCTTTGACATTCCACCGACCTTAAAGTAAAGTGTAACATGCCCACCTTGAGCCAAGGGCATAGAGCTGTGTAAACGCAGTGTTTCATACCCATTCGGATTTTACACACCGCTGACATATCCCCTCATCCTACACACACACTCATTCAACTCCAATGCAACCCCTGCTTTTTAAAACTAATATTGACAAGAATTATGCTGCACTACAGAGATAATGTTTCCCATTTTATTGTGATTCGAGGCAATCAGTGAGCAGTCAGACACTAGTGTATTTCACTGGTCAGTATGTGGCGCGGTGAGATGTCGGGGTGAGGGGTTGTTTTGAATTTTGTAAGACTAGTTGGTGACATCAGTGCTAAATTTGATACCCTTCGCCACCAGACAGCCTTAACCGAAGCCCTCATGAATGTAGAGCCCCGAACGACGCAAAAAACAACACAGGAGGAGAGGAGATCCAACTTAATTGGTGAAACAAGATACTCTTCAGTACTTTTATTTCACAAAAAATATCATTATTATTATTTTTATATTGAATTCTGTTTTACTGGAGCAAATCTTCTTCATGTGACCGTGTATTTCAGGTGCAGGTGACAGACTTTTTAAAAGGGCTGGAGCCAAATTGGAGCCTCATGTTTTGTTAATTTAGGACAAAATGTCTAGAACTAGATTTTGAAATCTAAAAATGTACTATGACATATTCAACATGACAATAAGTGTAAGGAAAGAATTAAAGGGTCTAGAGATGGAACTTTTACAAAGTATTCAAAATATAAAGTCTAATATCATCTGAGTGTTCACAATTAAGTGTTTTTCTAGTTCTTTATTTTTGGAAGGTTGCCAATGAGTTTTCACCAGCAGCTGGAGCTCACGCTGTGGAAATTCTGCTCTCTGATCAGCAGACTGCCACCTGGTGTTGGTGGTTGGAATTACTTAAGCCATTTAAAACTGCATATAGTCCCTTTTGATTAAATATAATTGGTCATATAATTTTTATTAAATTCTGAAAACATTCTGTCCCCTGACAAAATGTTTTGTCAGCATTAATATAGAGATTCTGTAGCCAGAATTTACATTTCACGTCCTCATAATGTGTATTTTAAATTTGAGCGACCACATAGATCCTTCATCAAACAAGCTCGTTGAGTATTTGCAGTTTTAAATGCACATTATCCCGGAGCTCAGGGTGGAGTTGATGATTTCTGTGGGTTTGGTACTTGTGATTATATATTTGTGACATCACAAATATCCACAAATACAAACAGATTGTTTCAGGTTCAGTTCAGAACAGGGGCTGTGTGTTCTTCGCCGTCAAGTGAAAATTTTGATTATTTAGTGTAATTTTTAGAGACCCCAGATCTGTTCTCTAACGGGATGAATTTTCAAATCTTTACAAAAAAAACCTTATACATCAGAATACAGTTGAAAAAAAAAAAAACTTAAAAAAATCAACATTATTTGTATGTGGAAACTGATGATATTGCAGTAACGAGAATCATTTTTTTATCTTAACAAAATGTTTGGCCCAGAATTGGCTCCACACAGGATCCTTACATGCAGGTTTTAATAAATAAATACATATGAGATCAACGCATTCTTTACAGATTACACCTCAAAAACTGATCCACATCTTCCACCTTCCACTCACTATATGCATCTCGATCATCTTTAACACAAGTGTTAATATTAAAACACTGAAAACCTTCCTGTCCGAGTTTAAACTGAAGGCAGAGTGACTTATGGGAGGAATAGTTTACTTTCAAATTAAAGGTGTTAAAAGTAGTTGCAGAACCAGATAAAACAGCAAGGGCTTTATTCAATGAATTCTCTAATTCACGTAAAACTGTGCTACTAGGCCGTTCACAAACATTAAACCGACTGCATCGTATCAGAACTCAACAGAAAAAGTTATATCAACTCATGACGCCTCTTAAGTTGATTTGATATTATTCACATATTACATATTCCTCTCCTCTTCCAGATTCTGTCTTGACTGAATCAAGGCTGTCTTTTTTGCTTTTCATGTAAATTCACAGTAGAGATTATTCTGCTTGGTTTGTGTTTAAAGTGTCTCGGGCAAATGAATTAATATTTCACAATCCCTGCTACGATCCATGGAAGTAAAAAAATCCTTTACAGAGGGTCATTCTTATTTTTCAACAGATTTAATAGCACTGATTCAGAAGCATTAAACACATTTTGTGCTGTCTATTTTAAACTTTGAACACATCTGCTACTTGTTTGTCCTGCCATCTTCATCGTTCCCTTCTGAGTTTAAATCTAATCCTTAACATTTTCATCTAGAGGGATAATCCTGTTGGCTTCGACAAGCTAAAGTCCTCATTTATTTCACTGATGCCCTTCTTTTGTTCCTCATTCATGTTCCCTCAGAGGGAATAAAGACAGCTTTTTAGAATTCTGGCGCCAGTTAATGGGCTATTTTAACAATTCAACTGCTCTTCCACCTGACTGAGAGTCATGCAATTCCAGTCTACTTCCCACAGACTGCATACTGTGATTCCGTCATGTGTAGTACTTGGTGACCTGGTACTCATCATCATCATCATCATCATCAGCATCATCAGCAGCAGCAGCAGCAGCAGGGGCTTATCTTAAAAACTACCTACTCTGATAGAGATTTTGTTCTGATTGTTTTCAGATTTTTTTTTCTCAGTGAAGATTCCGTTCCAGCTGTTTTGAATCACTGTATTTTTTAAAACAACAGTAGCTGATGATGTTGGTTTGGCTTTATGATAAACTAATACATGTCCAACTTTGACGCAACAAAAGTTGGACTAAGTGGGAACAAAGTAAAAGAAACAGTTTAACAACATGAATTAGCTGTGAGAGTCTATTCCAGAAAGCAGGTTTAATGAACTCTGAGACAAACTGAGATAGAAAACAGGTATCTATCAGGTAAAAAAAGGGATCTCCTGAAAAACTTGAATCACAGAATCTTGAGAATTTCAAAGTCTTTCCTTGTTTTAAGCAGGAGCAAAACCTGTTCTAAATGTTAGGATGGAAATTCTGTGGTGGTCAATAACTAGGGCAAGTTTCATATAAATCACTTTGGATACTTTGGAGCTATTGCTTCTTTTCTTGAAACAAACCACCGTCACCTAACCCAAAAGAGTGAAATGTTCAAATGGTTAATAAGTGTGGCGAGTTTTAAATAAATTGACTTTCAAGATATGATTTAAATTTTTAAGCAGAAGTGCTCCCTACTGAAAAAGAGCAGTGCTGTACATGTCAAAAGTTGCCAGGATTCATCCTGATCTTGACGTCATCAATAAACATGGCAGGTTTCAGGTAAATCGCTTCATACACATCTGAGATATGCTGGTTTTTTTCTCTACAAGCAGTATCGCCCTCTATTGAAAAGGAGCTGCATCACTTATATCAAAATCCTACAAGATGGAAACCTTTACATCCTCAATAACTACAGCAAGTTTCAATAAACTGGTTCAAGCACTTGCAAATTTTGTCGCTAAAAGTGGTAGCGCCCGCTGTTCTGGAAGCAGAGGCACCAGCGATCCCTAGAGTCGACAGAATGAAGACTCTGTAGTGGTCAAAAACTACAGCAAGTTTTAAGTAAAATGGTTTAGACACTTTTGAGTTAGTGCATCTTTTTGAAACCAGCAGTAGCGCCCCCTACTGAAAACAACAACCATAGCAAGTTTCATGTACATTATATTGCGCAGACTTTTTTTTTTGTTGCATGTGGTAGCATCCCAATATTCCAGAGTTTGTAACATCCCAAAAGTTGGTAGGTTTGACATTTGATTTTGGTCAATAACGATGGGAAGTTTGATGGAAATTGGTTCAGACATTTTTGCGGAATTGTGTCTTTTCATGAAATAATCAGTAGCATCCTGAAAACCAGTAGTGCTACATATCAATAGGAGTCATCGATAACATGCCAAGTTATCGAGTGACATTTTCAAAACGTGTTGACGTGAATCTTTGCGGACGTGATGATGCAGACGCAGGATTGTGAAACCAGTATTCATCTTTTTCAGTGGATAAGCAACTAATCAGTGGCTAATACACATGACCAAATCGAAGGTTTAACCAGCTGAGCATAATGTGGATTGTCTCCAAGTTCATTCAAAGTCCCCATAAAGCAATTAGTGGTTTGTCATTTGCTGCCTCCTATAAAACAGGAAATTACAGATTAAGTCCTTTTCATTGAAGCGTCCATCTGTACCAAGGAGGATTTTTGCCCCTAATGCAGCTGACCTGAACTTGCTAATGAGACAGATTTTTTGAACATGTTGTATACATGTCCAAATAACCAAATAAAAAGACACATTTCACATCTTATTGGGAAAACGCTCCATTCAGAAATAACCCTAGTTCAGAGTGTCCAACCAGAACATGCTGTAAAATGACACCTGTCATATCCAGAATAATAGGGCCATACTAATGTGCATGTAAACATAGTCAATAATCCACTCCTGTCATTTTTAAGCACCCTAATCAAACATTTCTTCACCAGGCCTTTATAGTCATAAAACATAAAACTTCAAGAACATATTTTATTGGAATCAAAGTAAGTCAATTTTTACTAGGTTTCCAGTAAATTACAAACTCTTAAATAACTCACTGGGACTTAAGAGTCATGTTTACTCAGTGACATGACAATGGAAATATTTCTTCATTGTGCATAATATCTCTAAATCAAGTTTTATTTTTTATTGAGAGTCAAGAAGCTATAAATCCTGAATGCATCCTGTTTCAGTGTTTCAGCGTTTCCTCTAAATCCTCTTTCTGGAATGCACTTGAGAGAAGCTGGTCTCTTGCTGGCACCCAGACTCATTAGCTTGAATGAAAAAGAAAAAAAGATGTCACTTGAGTTATTTTAGCACCAGGCTTTCAGAAACGAAGATGTCCTCCAAAGTCGCAGGGACACCAGCTGCTGTGGGTGACGTAAACACAAGTCGCTATCATGCCAGGCTTCTGTAATCACGGTATCATTTTGTTACTGTTGTATAATTTAGGATTAATTGTCATTTGCCATTTCTGATGAAACCCAGCTTCTTTGTCCATGTCTCATTTCCCACCATGCTTTGAGGGGCGTAGGAGTTTGGCAACTATGTACATGACAAATCCTCAGGTGCCTTACAGTTTGATTCCTATAGGACTCTGTGTAAATGAATGTTTGTAGGTGGAGGTGTGTAAAAGGAGTGCAGGTTTGTCCATAATAACATTACAAAGGGCTGGAAACTGGGCTGGGTCAGACTGCAGAGATTCAAACTAATTTACTACATTTCTCTTTGATTCTTCAAACGTCCTACTGTAATGAACTTAGCACAACACAGTTTAGAGGAAACAGAAGGATAATTTGCTTATTTTTTTAAAACACGGTAAAGCCTGACTGAAAAGGCAAATTGTAAAAATGTATGGATTTCTGAGTGAGTGTAAAGAAACCATCTCAAAGCGCATCTCAGCTCCATCTGAGCAAATGTTACATAGTTTATCTGAAGGTCTTTATCCCGTTTTCCTACTTGCTGTGATATTCTAACCACGTGACGTTTGTTGCCTTTTCGGCATCACCATCAACAGAACCTGGAGACTGACAAAACTTGACCAGCCAAAAAGTGCAATAGTGTTTCATACAAAGACAGGCAGACTCACCTACAGCTATTTACCTCACGGTTTAAGTGTTTAGCGAACATGGTTCTCGGAGTCATGTAGTCTCCACAGGAACACTTTGTCATGCCTGTGTACTATGCAGCGGTGCTTCAGAGGGGCGGCTCAGCCTGCAGGCCCCCGGTACAGATCACATTTTCATTTACAAAGCACTGAAAGCACACCATTGATTGTGCTGCACAGCACAGGAGCAAAAACATGTGCTGCCATTCTCATGCACCACAACAACATGGCTGCACTTTGAGTTAGGTTGAATTTCAGTGACTGGTTCATGCTCCTTCAAAACAGTCACTTTTTAAACAGGAGATTCAGTGTTTTCCCTCTTGTTTAGTCGCTACTTAAACATGTTTCAGCTTTGTACAACAAGGTAACAGCACCATATTTTAACATCATTTATTCTGAAGATAAACCTCAGAGAAGTCCATCTAGGTGCTGAATCAATCGACTTCTCTCCTTTTCCTAAATTTGCGTTTTCTTTTTGGTTTATATTGACAATCAGCACACACCAAACGCATCAAATGCACACACACCAACTCACTACAGCAGTGTCACAGATTATCCTCAAGAACGGCGCGTTTCCCCTCATGTGCATCGTGAGGGTCTCGTCGTAGACTCCAGATTTCATTGAAGCTTTTCTCCTTGTTTCTGATACAGTTGCACTGCAAAGATGTCTTTCTATTGCTTGCTCTCTCTTCTCATAAATCATGTGACTTATGGCGATGTAGGTGAGAGTTTCTGCTGTTTGACACAAATGAACATCAGTGGTTTTCAGTGATGGAACCATATCTGATGTCACGTTTTCATAAATAACAGGTTATATGAAGCTTCTCAAGCAATAAGCTTAAATCAGCGGTTCACTCTTCAGATTACTTGGAATGTTTAGGAGGTTTTTGAGCTGCGCAGGTAAAGAGAAATACAAGCTTTTTAAAGTGTCACATTCTCTTATGCTTGATTTATTTAAGTTTCACGTTCTTAAAATGACTATGTTTCAGTCTGAATCTCCAGTGACTGTTTGCTCACCTCTGCAGCAGCTACGAGGCTGTAAAGGCCATTGTTTTTAGTGGATTTTATTTTTTGCATTTCTTAACTGGATGTTATTTTTTCCCCTGTGTTTTATGAGGGGAGAGAGCAGTCACAGTTTTGTTTGCCTTTTGGTGGAGAAATGTCTTGTGTTGTGGCTGTGGGTAGAAATAACAAAAAGGGCCTCTTAAGGGTTTTGGGATGTGACATGAGAAACATTTGATAGCATAAAAAGGTTTGTGTTTAGCTTAAAACTATTTTGAATTGTTAGATATATCAATAATGAGGATAAATATAATGCCAAATATTCAATATTTGTACAGAAATATACATATATAAATATATAATATATGCCTAATTTAAATGGAACTATTTTCCGCTCTTGACCATGTTTTTGTTGTTTAATGTTCCTTTGTCGACATTATTTTATAAGATCTTCAGATAGCATGCAGGATAGTGAAAATGAATGTATTATTTAGTGTTTCACTGCTGTTCAGTATTGCAGCACTCTACAGATCAGTTTGTGTTTGTACGTTTAATTTAAGATGAATATTTCAGTTCTAGATTATAAAGGAATTGTAAACTTTTCTAAATGCAAGGCTCAGACATGGTTTCAACACTTTATATCATTTTCTTATTTTCCTGCTTTATCAATGTGGTTCGGTATATTTTGCCTCCTCTAAGTACTGCTATCAACCATCTGTTGTAAATAATTATGCAAATTAAACTTTTGGAAGAAAACGGCGTGGTTGTGTGGCAGTGTTTTAATTCTTCTTGGGTTCAGTGAAATAGCTGAAACACAAACTCGGCGCTTGAAGCTGCAGTAATTGAAATTCATTTAAAAATCTGTTTACTTCACGATTAAGAAGGTTGACGTTTCGGAGCCTAAATGTGAGTGAGTAAACATGCCCCAGGTCAGTGGGGTAAAACCTGGAAGATGCAAATTTTCATTCCTGCAACAACACCGCCACATCTCCAACGTAAATACCGTGAATTTTACGTCTCTACATTTGTCTGACAGCTGTGACTTAACAGATTACTTTTTTGGTACCATTCCTGTCCAGTGATGCTACAAACGTGGTAATTTTATAGAATATCATGTGCTGGTGTCTATTAAACAACCAACAGTAAATAAAAATGAGCTCACATCAGGAAAATGTATGAATTGCCTTAAAGCAGCATTAAATACAAAAACAACTGATGCAAAACGTGTAATGTAAAAGTAACGCTAGTATGCATAATTTGTGATCGTGCTGCATAACTGGACTGTGGTTATGATGCCATATAGAAGATGATGAAAGGCAGTAGTGAAAACTGTATATCATTTGACGGAGAGAAGAGTGATATTTTGGAAGAGTCAGAGGATTATCTGGTGACAGGGTGAAACACGGACACATCGTCACTAAAATCAGTCGCTAAAATGGCATCACACCTCTTCTCCAAGAAGTTCCAGAGTGAGCGATCAGCACAATTCATGATGAATGTAAAGTAGTGCACTCCTGAAACACTCGACAGACAGTTTCAGAACATTTCTCGCCTTGTTAACGTGCTTCAGACCATCAGTTGTCTTGTGCAGTGAAAGGGAGGATCAAAAGTCAATAGCCCTGCTAGTGCCATGACAAATACTCTACAAATCCATATAATGGTAAGAAACAGTTAAGGGAAAAAACAGTCCATCATTAGGTTAATAAATGAATGTCAATTAGAACAATCTCAAGAACTTTGAATGTGTCCTCACGTGCAGTTGGCTGAGGTGCTGTGAAATGCTGCTGTGTACGGCTGGTAAATCTAACAAACTAAGGTCTTTGTCTTCCTTTCCTGGGACAGTCCGCATCAGAGCCAGATTCATACTCACCAACCTCATTTTTTTTAAATTCATAATGAACTGTTTTTACTTAATGTAATATTTCTTGCCATCTTTTTGTACAGTAGTTGTAGTAGCATTAACATGGCTAATTGATTGTGTATCTACCCTACCTCTGCACAAAACAACTGATGGTCTAAAGCACATTAAGATGTGAAATGGCACAAATTAATGAGTGACCATGAAGATGGAAGGCTGTCATCAAATCTAAATATGACTACTTTAAACCATCTAAAATATAAAACATGCTCTGCGTTAACACTTTGTTGTTTACTACATAATTCCGTTCCTGTCACATTTTGGATGTCTACAGTATTTATGTAAAATAAAGAAAAATCAATGAGGGCAAAGGTGCGTCCATATATACAAATGGTATTCGTGGCAGACAACTCTGTTGTGGTAGTAGAAAAACTGGAGTGAGATGGCGCTAGTGTGGTCTGGTATAAAAAATAATAACAAACTGAGGCAGACAGGAAGACCTTCAAATTGCATTACAGTAATAGACAGATAATTAATTTCCATTCTTCTACTTACCTTTTATATCCCTTCTAAGGAGAGAAGGGCCATGAGGAGCTGTTAATATGACCACACGAAGAGCCTCAGTGTTAATGAGAGGAGCTCTCATTAATAACCGTAAGACACCGACAGTATGTCAGTACGGTGCATTCAGGGACTACAGAATCAGCTGGAACTAGAAATAATAATTTTCTCTCACCATCCTCTGACCTGTAAACCAACAAAAAACTCATTAAAGCATTATAATTAAAGAAGTGGTCTTTATTACAGCAAAGAAGCCAAACATTACAGACAAGAATAATTATGAATATCCATTCTTTTACTCAGACTGGCCTCTCATCCAGACACCAGCTTCATTCATGACTCTCCAAGGCTCCAACATCAGATTTTAAGGAGATATGATAAGTTTATGTTTGATTTCTGTGTCATTCACTGCTTCAGTTTTTCTCTCTGCATGCAATAGAGTTCACAGTAAATCCCTGTCACTGACTGAACACAGCGCTGCTCAGTGCTGCTTCTGGTTTACAGCCTCTGATCCACGCTCTACGTCAGACCAGACATCTTCCCTTTTACAGAAAAAACACATGCATTTCATATGACTACAAATTGTTTTATATTGGAGATTCATACATTAATGCATATTATATGAAACTCATGTTTTTCATATTTTGCCACATGTAATCACGAACAAGCAAATCAATCTTGTGTCATGGTTTCACAGGTAATTCAACACGTCACACTGGAACTGAACAGGTCTCACAGGTAATTCAATAGATTTGATGTAGAATCCCATTATTTTTACATTTAATATCCATTTCTGCATATAGTCCCCTAGGTTTCATGACATCTAATTATACCATACTGTACATTTCATGGCATACAATTAATTTCATATGTATTCTTGTGAATTTCACACATAATCCAATAGAAATTACATACAATGTTCTCATGTAATCTAGTAGGTTTTGCACATAATGCCACAACTGTAATCCCTTGACTGTCATCACGTAGGATGTATGTCTATCATAAATTTTGTGTGCTTATTAATTTCATATATTTCACATGTGATCCAACTGATTATATTATAATCCCATATATCTCTGCATGCTCCACAAATCACACCTCAAAAATGTTCCAGAACCACATTTCTCATAAGAACACATATGTTTTTTGCACACGTGAAGTTCATGTGTTTTTCTGTAAAGGGGGAGACCAAAAATTCCATTAAAACTTCTGTACTTGCTGAAAACTAAAATATGTCTTTGACAATATCAGCTTTCTGTAGATGAATCGTCTAGGAGTACAATCTCTGACACGTTTTATCTACAGCAGAACTGATGCTCCAACATCAGCTCCTTTTCACCATCAGAGCCTTTTAATTGTACTCATGATCGTCTATTTACTATAACATCCCTAACAGTAGACCTGACATCTCCTGCTCCATCCAGGTCTGACATTTTATTTACAATATATTTAAAAAAAAATCTGAAACAGCTTTTGCACAACAAAAACACATGTTGTATCCAGTATGCCTGGAAAGCCTCACTACGATTTCATGAAGCATTCTGATTAATAAAACACTGAATCGTGATCCAAAAGGTTTTTTATAACTGTGATCATCCATGAGAATGCGTTCAACAAAGCCCTGGGTGCAACGCTGTTAAAATGCTGAGGAAATTCCAATGATTAGGCACAATACATGTTTTGTTTCACAGTCCTGCATGTTTCACTCACTAAGCCTGTTTGCATCACTACAGTCAGTGTGTGTTGAGGGATAATGGTGAGCAGGATATGAGGATGCAGATAAACAGCTTACCCCAACCGAGACAGTAAGAGGGATAGGAACTTTTTATCCAAAATACTCTGTCCATAGAAATGCACTGACGCAGACTGTCTGAGGCTACAACTGACCACAAACAGAGCAATGGACTTTTATACAAATAAACCACAGTAACATCACAGAGATTCATTGAGTGAAAACAAGACAATAGTACTGAATCCACCTAAATACTGAAAATCTACTTCTAATGCTTTAATATACAGCTTCGATCAGGGGTTCTTAAACCTCACACTGAGTAGATGATGTCTTTTAAATGGACCCGGGCTCATTAAGTCTCTCCAATCGGGGCCCGTCCCAAGCCACAGTTTAAGAATCGCTGGTGGTCGAGTAAACATGGAATGAAGAATGATTGTTCTTACAAGCAATGCAAGTAAACAAACAATAAATACAAACAATGTGCTTTATCCATATAGACATATTTACACAAAGTCTTTGGCTTATGAATAAACATCAGCTACAAAATAATAATAAAACAAAATAGAGAAAAGTATTGGCCACCAGTGCACAAAACAAATGAGGCCTGGGGTCAGTTCACTTCCAATTCCTTTCAAAACATAAATGGAAAGTATGTAAGTAAATTATGCTCATGAATTTTCAGTCACTTTCAAAAGTCAGTTTTCTCAAACTCTGTTCGTATTTGACTCTGTGAAAAATATCCCATTTGTGAATTGGCTGAATTGAAAGTGCATTGGGCCCAGCCCTGAAACAAACATGAGACATACAGAAAATGTCACATGGTTCAACACAAATGTTAACTTGGGGTTTGATTATACTTTAAAACATGGTCTATCCAGTAGATTGATACATGATGCCACAAAAGTAAAACAGAAAAACATCGATTCTGCAGCTTGAAGCAGAGGCAGAAAACAGCCAGTGACCGTACATGTCACACTTTTGATCAATCATATACATTTTACCCAAAATCCTACACATTTTACAAGTTGCCACTTCATGTCTTCAGGTTAAAAAAAAAATCAAAAATTAGCTCCCCATGTAAGTGTTCACATTGTGTCTCATTGTCAATCCTGCACTTGGAAAAATAATACTTAAAATTTAAAGTGTGTTTTTTAATTCGGTTTTGATGACCATGGTAACACAAACAAACTAATAAACTTAATGTGATGCATATTTTTAAGTTATAACGGCACTTCTGTAACAGCACTAATGAATACACAAGGTTTGTATATTAATCATCAAATAATCCATTTTAATTTGTCTTACTGATGTATGTTTTGTGAATAATGCTATGTGCGTGTTATTGTTTTAGTTTATTTGTAGGTTTGATCTCTTCATTTAAAAAATAAAGTAATCTTATTCATTTCAGACTGGTAAAAGTGCATCATATTAATTTAACAGTTTGCTTATGATAAAAATATTAAACCTCATTGGATTGACAATCAAAATACACAAATCATATAATATTTTTTGAGTATTTTGTGACTCCAGTGAATGAAATAAAAACAGTTTTGTTGACATATCCTTTTTTGGTTGCATGACAATGGATTAAAATGGGTCAATGTGGCTGTTGTAACTATATAATAATGGACTGAATAAACAGAATACAAAATGGTGAATTGAGTAAAAAAAAAAAAACAAGCATTCACAGAGTTTGACCAGGCTCTACTTGACATTTCTTCTTCTTGTACAACAGTTCTGGCTGCATGAACGTGGTGATGCCCAACGCTGTTTCAGAAATCATGGGGACACAGGAAACGTGAACTTAACAGTCAAAACCTGCAGCTTTAAGCGGAGGGAGACATCTAGAGTGCACACTGAGCACTGCAGCTGAAACAGCATGAGTCCAAGTGAGGAGCTGAGAGCAATGAGAGTGGATAAACATCTGAAAATGGGCCCATAACATACAGGGGCCCGCTGGCACTCAAAAAGCTGTAGAATAGGCATTAAATGTAAAATGAGTAACACCTCCACCTCCTCTTCTTCCTTCTCTGCTGCACTTCTCCAGTTCACTTCCTGTTCAAAGTTTTTCCCTTTGTTTGGACTCTTTACTGTTTGTAGGGACGCAAAGTGGATACTCCAAAATGGCTGCCACAGAGGAGTGCGGGGACGGCGCGAAAGCAAAGGATTAAACACGTGGGAGGTGAAACGATGTTCTCCTGCTCTGCTCTACTCCCTCCTCTCATCTTAGTTTAGGAGGATTCGATGAACTCCAGTGCCAGGTCGTAGCAGAAACGATACTGCTCCTGTGAAGACACATGCAAACAATTAACTTCATGTGTTATTCAGGATGCTTGTAGAAACATCGCTGGCTCTGTGGACATGACCTGCTTACTGTGTAGAGAAATGCTCATTGTAAAGTAACAAAGACACAGCAGTTGATTTATACTCTGTCATTCTATGATATATTCTGTTTCTGCAGTTAGATGCTTCTAACTTTATGTTAAAAGAACACATGTTCAAAAACAAATACATTTTCATCTTTGAGTTTCCCTCCGGAGTATAATATCTGTGTGGAGTTTGTAAGTGTCATTTGTGTGGAACTGTGGTAGTTTGTGTTCATCTAAAAGTTTTGGTGCAGGTCACTTACTATGAAGTACAGCAAACTTAAATCTATGTCTCATCATGCTAAAATTGGCTTTGAAATCACAAACTGGATTCTAAATGAGTAATGTTTCTTTGATTTTTCTGTGACAGAAGTAGAGTTGACACAGGAATGTCAGAGGACAGGAATGATGTTCAGATCACCTTCAGACAAATTTGATGAACAATAAAAACAAATCAATATGAATACACCTCGATTTAAGTGATTATACACATACATAATATATGTTGGCCAATCTGTGTGAATCTTTTTGACGCAATAACATTTTGTTTTGAAATACTGGGTCAGTGAAGTGCATTAATGAACCTTTTTGCCCTCTCTACTGTGTGAGATTTGTGGATAAAAGGTAAGAAACCTATCTAGGTACAGGTTACTGTATAACAGGTGATCAGTTTTCATTTGGACTCGGACAGCAGAGGTTTACATAAAGTTATCATCATTGTGCTTGGTGTGGACGGCCCTTTAGTTTTAGATTTCATTAGTCTTTAATGTTTTGTTTAAAGTTTCATTGCTGGTTGGCTCGAGTTGAATCATCTGCACCCTTAAACCTCTTATAATTTAAATATGAACAAAGACATTCCAATCTAATTTGAATCTGACAGTGCCATTCTAAAAGACAGATTAATAACATATGTAATTTAACAGTTTCTAAAAGTTCACAGATTTTTTTTGTAGAAATAAACAGTATATTAAAGCTTTAATTGGAGAGGATCTTATTTCAGGATCATATTTCTGGTTCGGATCTTCTCATCTTTTCTTCCTTCTCTCCTCACCGGAGTATCCACCATGTTTGGTTTGCTGTTCCTCAAGGTCTTCACGGCATGGAAAACATCAACCACACTCTGCCGCTTGGCCATCTCACACACAATGCTGCTGGCACAAAATACTCCACTACGCCCGCCTCCATTTCTGTAAACACATATGCAGAATGATAAAGAGAAACATGACAGGATGAGTGATGGTCAATTGTTTCATATGCACAGCACTCACTCTATCAAACAGATAAAAACCATCCTGTATGTCAGTGAAATATGACACACTCTGACTACAGTTCAGGAAAAAATAATCATGAAGTGATAATGCAGGTTTCAACAAACTACATAAATGTAAGGTTTTTAAAGGACATTTAAGTTGGAGTATAATATTTTTTTACGCTTTCCCATGAAATGATTGTGACAATGTGATTTATTATTGATACATAAAGTGTCTATGTTGTCAAAACTTTATTGATCAATCTCATTCAAAAGTGACTACTGTCCATCCATCCATCATTTTCCGCCTATCCTGCTCGGGGTCACGGTGACAGCATCCTGAGCAGAGAAGCCCAGACTTCCCTCTCCCCAGCCACCTTCTCTGGGGGACGCCCTAGACGTTCCCAGGCCAGCTGAGAAACAGTCCCTCCAACGTGTCCTGGGTCTGCCCCAGGGCCTCCCTGCAGTCAGAACTAGTCTTGGCAACCAGGGACTGGACCACCCAGGCCCCCACCTGCAGTTGCTACCCAAACCACACAGCACCGGACCCTTACAACCCTTCCTGCAGGTGGTGGGTCCACAGGAGGGGATAGACTTCTGGATCACTCTTAGTCTGACCTGTCACCTAGGACCAAATTGCTTTGGGAGACAAATTACCCCTGGCAAAATAGCTCCTTGGATCACTCAGGCACGCAAACCCCTCCACCATGATAAGGTGGCGAAGGAAGGGAAGTGATTACTGATATATATATATATATATATACAGTGGGGACAATAAGTATTGGGAAATGTAAAAATGTGCAAGTTCACCCATTTAAAAAGATAAGAGAGGT
>JAQQAE010000761.1:0-29783 GCA_029823295.1 Pseudamia nigra
CCCAGCCAGAGCCCAGACCTGAATCCAACTGAACATCTCTGGAGAGATCTGAAAATGGCTGTGCACCGACGCTTCCCTTCTAACCTGATGATGCAGAGAGGAATGGACCAAACTGCCCAAAAATAGGTGTGTCAAGCTTGTGGCATCTTATTTAAAGTGACTTGAGGCTGTAATTGCTGCCAAAGGTGCATCAACAAAGTATCGAGCAAACGCTGTGGATACTTATGTCCATGTGATTTCTCCATTTCTAAGGCATTTTACTTTTAATAAATTTACCACAATTTCAAAAAACACTTTCTCACACTGTCATTATGGGGTGTTGTTTGTAGAATTTTGAGGGGAAAAATGAATTTAATCCATTTTGGAATAAGGCTGTAACATAAATTGTGGAAAAAGTGAAGCGCTGTGAATACTTTCTGGATGTACTATGATTAATTGTTAAGCTATTTTTGTTAATTTTATTAATTATTTTGTAAATTTTATTGGTTATTTTGTTCATTTTTGTTAATTTGATTATATTGCTGATTTTTGTTAATTTGATTTATTATTTTGGTCATTTTTGTACATTTGATTTATTATTTTTGCTCACTTTTGCTCATCTGATTGATTATATTGCTCATATGTACGACAGTGATTCCTATGGATCTGTTTGGAGATGTCCATCGTTCCTGTAGCTGCGCTGGTGGGTTTTGTCCATACAGAGAGTCAGGAATATAAATCAGTTCTAATTGGGTACCACATGCAGACAACAGGCGGGTCTTGGTTTCCAGGGGAGTGAGGATGAGGAGGTGGAGGAGGAGGGTGCGGTGTTTGCAGCAGAAGGCGTTGGTGGGCTCAGCTGACTTGACATTATGAAGCTCTTCAAAGATTTGCATCTTATTTGGCTCCATTTCCTCTTTAAAATCTGAAATAGTGCTGTAACGTTTGGACGTGTGGCCCCATCCTACTTCTGCTGCTTTTATCTCCCCCTGTAGTTGCTGAAATTAACATAATGATTTACCTCATCAGTAATTGAGCCTTTTCAGCACGAGGGAGAATGTTTGTTTTTATTCAGGTTTCATGGACGTATTCTTCGGCAAACATTTTCTCTGTTCCTGGTGCGTTGTTTAAGTCTGAGTTTGGGCCTTTTCTGCACACGTATGTTCAAGAAGGGGGCAAGGAATTGGCAAACTAGAAGAGAATGGGCAAGAATTTAAAAAGAAATCATCAAAAATATTTTCCAAACATAGTGAAAATGAAGGAAATAACACAAAAATGAACAAAAGCCCCAAGCTCATCAAGAAAAAGAAAAAAATTAACAGAATTGAACAAAAACGGCATTAATGACTAGCATAATCAAGAATATGAGCAAAAATGAAGAGAAAAGAAAGGAAAGAAAAATCAGCTAAATAATCTTCAAAAATAGCAAAATTTGAAAAGAATAATAACCAACATGTGCACATTTAAAAAGCAAAATAACCACAAATATGGCCAAAAAAATCAAAGTAATGATAACAAAATGAACCAAATAATGGAGAAAATTAACAAAAGAAACTGAACAAAATAATTAGTAAAATTGATGAAATGATCAAGAAAATGAACAAAATGTGCAATAAAATGAACAAAATAAGCAACAAAATAAACAAACTAGTCAAGAAAATGTACAAAATCATCAAGAAACTCAACAAAATAAGAATCAGATTAACAAAAATGAACACAACAATCAAGAAAATGAACAAAATTTGCAACAAAATAAACAAAATAAGCAAGAAAATTAACAAAATAAGCAGCAAATAAACCAAACTATAGAGAGTAACCAAAACAACACTATACAGGATGAACAAAACAATCCACAAAATGGAGCCATGGAGCCTCTACTGTTGCAATCAGTGTTTTAGACATTACTGTTTACAGATGCAGAGGTTGGTTGTGACTTCCTTGCAGCTGTCTAATCACCTGTTTGTCATGTCACGTGTGTGTTTTACCCATGATTCAGTGCATGCGTGTGCATGTCACACAGGGTTTTGGTTGGCGTGGTGGTTGCCGTGTCTCCGAACATAAAGGATTAGACACGGCGGTCCCCGGGGAGCTCATTAACACGGGGAGGCAACGCCGCCGGGCCTCCGCCAAGTCCACCTTTTATCTGCTCTGAGGTCACATGGGGTTGTGCGAACCATCCACCCCACGAGCACAAACACCCACCGCATTCAGACGGGGAGGGGGGGGGGGTCTGTTTATATTCATGTTTTTTACAGTACAAGTAGTTTGTACATTAGATCATATTACAGTTCGTAATGAAGGTCTGTTTTTGTAAGTTTAGGACCCTAAAAAACCCTGCTTTACATAATGCATTACATTTTAATATGTTCACTTATTTTGTCCATTTTTGAGAAATAATTTTTATCATTGTATGCTTATTTTTTGTTTAGTGGGCAATTATTTGTTCCCTTCTGGTCCCCTTTGTTCATTCGATTGCTTATTTGGTTAATTTTCTGGATTATTTTGTTTGTGGATTATTTGTTATTTTGTTCACCATGGTTATTTCACTCACTTTGTTACTTATCTCGTACATTTATGTTTATTTGCTGCTTAGTTTGTTCATTTTGTTTCTTATTATGATCATTTTTTCATCATTTCTTTGACTATTTTACTATTTTTGCCAATTTGTAGTTTGTTTTGGTGCTTATTTTGTTCATTTTCTTGATTATTGTGTTCATTATTGCTTATTTAATGCTTATTGTGTTCAGTTTCTTCAATATTTTGCTCATTTTGTCACTTATTTGGTTCATTTTATTGCTTATTTTGAACATTTTGTTGCTCATTTGTTTATTTGCTGCTTAGTTTGTTCGTTTTCTTGATGACTGTCTTCAATTTGATTCTTATTTTGATCATTAAAAAAACATTTCTTTAATTATTTTGCTATTTTGCCCATTTTTGCTTGTTTAGTTGGTTATTTTACTAATTTTCATGATTATTTCGTACATTTTTGTTGAGTTGCTGCTTATTCTGTTTATTTTTTCAATTATTTTGTTGATTTTTGTTTATTTGCTGCTTATGTTGTTTATTTTCTTGTATACCTTGCCCCTTTTGTTGTTTACTTTGCTCACATTGTAATGATTTTGTTGATATTTTGTACATGATTTTGTTAATTTTTATGATCAATTTCTAGTTTTTGATCATTTCAACATTTTGGGTTGTTTTAATGTTTTTGTTGATTTTTTTGCTCATTCTTTTCAATCTGTGCTTATTTTGTTCATTTTTGACCATTTCATTGATTTTATTATTGTTATTATTATTATTATTATTATTATTGCCCATTTATGTTGACTTTGTGGATTGTTTTTTTTCGTTTTGTTCATTTGTATCTAACTTTCTTCATTGTTGCTCATTTTCAGGATTATTTTGCTGCTTTTTATTAAATTTGTTGCTCACTTTGTTGAATTTCTTGATTTTTTTTGTTCATTATCAATAACTTTCTAATTGTTGTGTCCACTTTTGTTTGTTATTTTCATTATTGTTCATTTACTTGATTATGTTGTACATTGTCACTCTTTTTTTTTTAAACAGGTGAGAACTGGGAAGCCAGTGACTCCATGCACAGTTTATAGTTGGTTTAAATAATGAATTGATTGAAATGACCTGTTTGCAGCCAGTCTGGAGGCGATGTAGCCTCCTGGAATCTGAGTAACGATGTAGCCCCAGAAGAACGAGCCATGAATCATCCCCACTGTCTCCGGGTCCCAGTTGAACTTTGCTTTCTGAAAAGGAAGAAGGAGGAGGAAGAGAAAAAGAAGAGCACAAAGAAGGAGAAAAAGAACACAAAGAAGAAGAAGAGGAAGGAGGAGGAGGAGAACAAAAATAAGAAGGGGGAGAAAAAGAAGAACACAAAGAAGAGGAAGAAGGAGGAGGAGAAATAGGAGGAGAAGAAAAAGAACACAAAGAAGAGGTAGAAGGAGGAGAACACAAAGAAGAAGAAGGAAGGAGGAAAAAAGAATACAAAGAAGAAAAGGAAGAAGGAGGAGGAGAACAAAAAAGAGGAAGAAGGGAGAGGAGGAGGAAGGGGGGAGGAAAACAAAAAGAAGAAGGAGGAGAAAAAGAAGACCACAAAGAAAAAGAGGAAGGAGGAGGAGGAGAACAAAAAGGAGGAGAAAAAGAACACAAAGAAGAAGAAGAGGAAGGAGGAGAAAAAGGAGAAAAGGAGGAGGAGAACAAAAAGAGGAGGAAGCAGAAAAAGAAGAACATAAAGAAGAAGAAGAGGAAGAAAACATTTTGTCGTGGGAAATATAAGTCATATTTTCAGACACATTAGTTTAGTCACCAGTGTTGTTATTTTCCAAAAGTGAAATACAGTCTGTGAAGAACACCATCAAATTGAACCTGTTTTTTAAAGTGACTCTACCACAGCAGGCCGATGAATTGTTATTTATTGTAAAATATATATCTTATATTGTGATATTTTATCTTTGTAACTCAGCCACACAAGCTCCAATTTTATTGAAAACTTTTGTACATGCCGACTTTTCATGAGATTGGTTGAACAGCAGGTCATTCCCCAAAGTGACCTGGGATCAGATGCTAACAAAAGGACACTGTAAACACCAGAGGTGACAAGTACTCAAATACTTTTACTCCTTTACATGTAGTATGTACTTCTGGGAGTAAAAGAATATGTTTTACTCTTAGCTACTTTAGTGGAAAAATGTACTTCTACTCTGTTACTTTTGGCCACTCAATGAGTAGGAATAAAAACGTTGAAAGGAAAATGAACAAATACTTAAACAATGAACAAAATGAATAAACTAAGCAACAAAATGAGCAGAAATGTTCACCTAAATGAAAAAATAAGCAAAGAAAATTAACAAAAAATGAAAAAAACCAATAAAAAATGAAGTAAATTAACAAAAAATGAATAATATAATTAAGAACTTTGAGCAAAAAAAAATCAACAAAATTAGCAAAAATGATCCTGTTAAGCAAAATGACAAAAAAAAATCACAAGTATGATCAAAATAATCAAGAAAATAACCAGAAACAATCAAAAATACCTCTTTGAATGCAATATATTAAGCTGTAATAAATTCAACATCATGAAGTTACTCTGTAGCTTTTTTTATAGGACACCTTTTTACTTTTACTGAAGTACTTACAGTATGTTAATGAGTACTTGTACTTCTATCTGAGTCAACATAATTGTAACGTAACAATGCTATTACTTGAATACTGTCTCTGTTTGCCAGGCACCAGTAAACACACAATGATGACATTTTAGGGACAGTTTTCCAGGGGAAAAAGTCATGAATATGGACAGTTGCCCGTGGGGGCGGGGCTAGTGTCAAGCTAATGCTTAAGTTTCATTGTGACTTGTGATATTTTGCTATTTGCACTGTAGATTTTAAAACTTAGAACTGTACTGAATCATAGGGGTGGGAATCTTCACAATGATTCCTTGTGACTTGTGATGTCACCAATCACAACAATCTAAAACAGTTGGTTTATCTTGCTCATCTTGTGTGGGTTTCTCACGACTGACAGCACTGAAGTTCATATTTTCACACCTTTTATTTTTTGTACATCACAGAGTTTGTATAAACATTAAAACCTAAAGTCTTGTGACTGGATGGTCGTAGTATGACACCTTTAAAGGAGTGAGGAGCCAATAAAACTCCTGCAGACAGACATTCAGGGAGGATTTAGTGCTGCATATTAGTGTTTTTCATGTGTTTGTTTGTACCTTTTTCATGATGACTATTTTGTTCATTTTGTTGATTACTTTGTTAATTTTATTACTTATTTTGTTCATTTTCTTGATTATCGTGGTGATTTTGCTGCTAATTTTGATATTTTCTAATATTTTCTTTGATTATTTTGCTATTTTTAGGCAATTTTTGGTTTGTTTAGTTGCTTATTTTGTTTTCTTGAACATTTAGCTCATTTTGTTGCTTATTTTGTTCATTTAGTTAGTTATTTTGTTAATTTCTTTGATTATTTTGCCATTTTTGGCCATTTTTTGTTTGTTTAGTTGCTAATTTTATTGATTATTTTGCTGATTTTGTTCCTTATTTTGCTCATTTTTGGTAGAATCTTCTTCATGGATACTCCTATTTTTGTTTTGTTATATGTTGTTAATTTTCATGATTAGGTTCTAGTTTTTCCGCATTGTGTAGATTAATTTGTTCATCTTGGGAGTTTTTTTTTTCAATGTGCTGCTTATACTTTTCAGTGCTGTTCGTTGTCCTCATTGCTTTATAATTTTTATTTGCAGGCAGACACTCGGGGAGGGCTACAGGCTGTGCTTTTCGTGCGTAAACGGGGCGTGGCTGTGCGCACCTCTATGATAATGATCCTCCCGTTCTGGTGGACGGTGCGGTTGTTAACCATGCTGACTATGGCCACGCCCAGGTTACACCGGATCCCGAAGGAGATGCAGAAACCGATGCCGCTCAGCATGGCGATGATGTACCGGCGTGGAAGTCCGAAGCATGTGCAGTCACAGAGCGGCGTCTTCCTCTGCTGGTCCTCCCGCGGTCTGCCGTCCTCCGTCAGCTCGATGGCCTCACCGGGCTGCTGCCGCTTCTCCAGGCGCCTGCGCCACAACAACCAAACGCGTGATGTGACTGTTTTACGCACTGGATGGACAGATTTATACCGGCAGGTTTGGTTTGAACACTGGGGACACTTTTCTCTGGATCCTCTTGTAAATTTGAAACGTTCATTTTCTGTCTTCTATAGTGAGTTATTAATGCATTTGTGTGTGTGTTTTTTTTCCTGTTTATAAACGGATAAAACATGAACAACAAAATTAAGGGAATACACAGTGGTGAATAATATGATCAACGAAATTAGCTAAAATTAAAAAAAAACATAAAGGCAGCAGAATGAACCAAATGCCCGCAAAATGCATAGAAATTAAGAACAAAATGAACAAAAAAATCTAACAAAATTATCAAGAAAATGAACAAAGCAACGTAATGAGCAAAAGATGAACAAGAAAAATCAAGGAAATTGGCAAAGATGCTTAAAATGATCAGTGAAATTAGTAACGAAGAACAAAGCCAACAGCAAAATGGACGAAACAATACGTAAAATGCACAGATATAACGAAAATGAACAAAAGTAAGCATCAGCATCAGCAAAAACGACCAAAGTAGTGAACAAGAAAATTAAGGAAATCAGCACAGATGAATAAATGTATCAACGAAATGTACAACATTGAAAAAAAGAAGAATAGAAGCAGAAACAAATTGTGAACAGTCCCCTTACGCTGTGGGAATTAATCAATAAAAAATAACAGAATCAACAAGAAAATGAACAAAATATTCAATGAAATCAAAAAAGATTAAAAATGTGATCAATGAAAGCAAGATGAGGAAAAAACAAAAGCAGGAGCAAAATAGTGATAATTCACTAACTGCAGAAATGAACAAACAAAAGGATCAACATTATCAAAAATATGCAACAAAATGAACGAAAATAAACAGAAACTTGTACAAATTAATTAAGAAATGATCAAGTAGAATAAAAAATGAAACTAGCAATAATGTCTAAACAAATAAAACAATAAAATAAACAATTAAGAAAATGAAGAACATTGACCAAAATAAGCAAAAAAATGAACAAAATAAACAGTAAACATAAATAAGAATGAATAAAAGGGGATTAACAGCCCGGAAAATTAACAAATATCAATAAAACATTTTTTAAAATGAACAAAGAATAGAAGAAAAAATAACGAATGAAAACACCCACAAAATAAGAAAATAATTGAGAAAAATTAACAACAAACTAAAAAAAAGAATAAAGCAGTCATTATTCATGTAAAATGGGCCCAAAACATTTACAGGATACAATACAACAAACTATGAATTTAAAGGGTTTTATTATAGGACAAATGCACGTGACACCTATGAAGGAACCTTAAGTGAAATTTAATGATTATTTTTGTTGTTTTTCCTGCTTCTTTAGTGATTTTTGTTCATTTGATTCATCATTTTGCCTGCTTTCCTTTTTCGACAGTTTCCTTCATTTTGCTTTAAATGCAGTAAAAAAACACAAAATGACCCAACGAACAGTTCACCACAAACACTCGAGCCAAACATACCCCAATAAAAATGCCCCCATGTGTTCAAATCAACCTGCGCCCTGGAAGTAGATCCATATATCCTAAAAAAAAAAAAAAAACGCAGAACAAACCGGACTGGCTTCACGGTTTTATATGATTTCATTGATTTTACTCAAAAAATGGAAATAAATCCCTTCTGTGTCATTGTTTAAGATTCACAATGGTGTAAATATCTGTCATGTTTAAGGATGTGCAGTGTTTTACGCACAGGCCTCCACGATAGAGTCTCCTTCTCATTCTAGCTCCTTTTAAATCCAACTTTATTTTTTCGTTGCTGCTCAAATTCCTCCTTCACAAATGATGGGAAAATGACCTTCATACCGCATTGCAGCTGCGCCAGCATCACGGATGTTTAGACTAAATCATAATTCTTTTTTTGAACGTATTTGCGAGCATTTCCTCGTAGCTTTAAGTCAGATATTGCTCCCATAAATTTAAGACTAATTGTGAAACGAACAGTGGAAGGTGGAGGCCTCCCAGGATATTTATAGGCCTGTAGTGGCTTAAATAAAAAGAGCAGGGTCTTTTTTTCCTTTCATAGGTTTAAGTCACGCTTCTCTGCTGCAGCTTATTCAATAGGTGACACGTTTCAAAAATAATTCCTTTTCCCCATGCATTCTGCTCTGATCTGATCAGGAGACAATGATCAGATTTACTCCGGAGGACATCTCCTTCAGAGGCGTGTGACGTTATAAAGGATGGGGAGTGGATGCCTCTGAAGTTCATTGATCTGGCATTAATCCAGATGGATACATATTGGAATGGATATCCTCCGACCTTGTGTCACGACTCGTTCTGTTTCATTAATTATTAAAAACACCCCCCACCCCACCCCCAGCTGCTGGTGGAGGGGAGCAGCCCCCAGGGAAATATCACAGCCTTAAATATTCGGGCCACACCACTGTGCTTCCAGCATCCTGTCTGGAATCCAGCCTTTTCCCCTCATGGATTCAGTTTTAATTTAGCAATGAGCACGATTTTTCTGTGCTGCTGACAGTCGGGTGTGATCATCCATCTCCGTTTAAATACAGATAAACGTGTGATTTTTAAGGCATGGGGGGGGGGGGGGTATTCGTGTCCTCTCCTTACCTGTACAGATTCCCGAGGGCCTTTCCTGCGATCTGTTTCAGTGCCTCCTTAGTAGGCATGGCTCTTTCTTTTCCTGGCTCCATATCCAAATGTTTCCTAATATTCTATATCACTGTAATAAACTGAAGTGCAGCATTAATAAGCATATTGTTGAGGTGTTAATCCAAATGAGGCGCGTTTTTCCTTTGAGCAGAAAACGCCTCGATGTCCTGCAAAGATAAAGAACTAAACAGAGGGAACCCGTTCAGTCTGACAGAGCTGCGTCCACAGTCACTAAACAGCAGCCAAATAAGTCCGCTTTTGCCTTGCGCAATGTTAATCCACGCAGTGCCATCTTAAGATCCGCAAAACGGCAGAATAGACAGTAAGAAGTTGGAGATGTTGGCGGGTTGATGGCAGAGCCGGTGGAGGACGGCGGATCCCGGTGAGGTGTGAGGTGTGAGGTGTGGGTCTCCTGTGAGGCGGATGAGCGGCTCCGGCTCCGCGGACAGAGCGCACACCTACCTGTCAGCAGCCCCTCCTCCTCCTCCTCCTCTTCCTCCTCCTCCTCTCCGCTAATTCAATTATTACTTCAAAATCGGTCAAACCGTACACCTGCAAAACGGGTACTTTACGGAATAAAAAAAATGATTTCAGGATGAGCTCAAACTGCAAAATAAATAAATTCTCACAAGGGACACAAAGCCATGACCCGCTCTCTCCCCTCAATATACACTAGAGAACGGGTGGAAATTCTCATGTGCATCTTTTAAGTAAACCAGAAGAAATTGTTTGCAGTCAGTTTCATAAAGGGGTTTATACATGATTTTTTTTTTTTACCGTAAAGGCGCGCGTGTTGTGACTGTACGTACAGTAGACGGGCGCTGCCACGCAGAGGCGGTGTGGCGTAACGAACCGGAGGAGACCCGGCGCATCTGAATCACATCCACACACATAAAGGAGACCGGCAGCCATTGTTACACACTCACAGTATTTATCTGCGCATCAGCCGAAGAAAACAGGTGAAAACAAGCAACATGTATGTTTTTATCGCGTAATGTGTGACACAAATAGACAGAACACAGTTGAAACCATTAAGGTCTGGTGTCGGCTGGTTCGGGACAAACAGTAGACCTCAGGTGTCTTTTCTTCATAGAGATCCGTGTGTGTGCGGAGGCCACCTGCGGGCCTGAGCACTGCGCAAACAGCCCGAACACTGCGTTAAACTCCCTCCTAAACTGGCTGCCCATGAAGCAGCTGAACAGAGGGTTGATGCAGGTGCTGAGGCTGCAGAAGCACATCTCCAGGATGAAGGCGACGTCTGCAGGCCACCACAAACCGGGGCTGTCCGGGTAGGCTGCGCGCATCACAATGGCAGCGTTGCGGCACAGGTGGTAGGGCAGGTACAAGAGGGCGAAGAGGAACAGGGCGGCTTTCAGGACCCGCCTGAGCCGCCGCTGCTTGTTGGATGGATCCGGACCAGGCCGCTGACCCAGTTTGCGGACACTGTGCAGGCCGCAGTAACAGATGAAGAGCAGCGGGAAAAGGAAGCCGGTGATGGAGCAGAAGAGGGAAAAGGGAAGGCTCTCATTGGGCTCATTCAGCAGCATGTACAGGGGACACACGGTGCGATTACTTCCACGGCAAGTCTCGATCTTACTCATATAGGCAACAGGTATGCTGAGAACCAGCGAGAAGAACCAGACCAGTGCGCACAGCAGAGAGGTCTGTCTCCGGCTCAGCAGCACCAGAGAGCGCAAAGGGTGAACTATGGCCAGGTACCTGTCCACACTGATGCTGGTGACGAAGAAGATGCTGAGGTAGAAGTAGTTGTGATAGAGCATCCTCACAGCTGAGCACATGTGCCGCCCCATGGTCCAGTAGATGTGGTGCAGGTGGTACTGGATGAGGAAGGGTAAGGCCAACAGCCACGAGGTGTCAGCCAGGGTCAGGTTGAAAAGCAGCACCGTGCTGCGGGTCCAGCGCCGCAGGCGGAGGAAGAAAACCCAGAGAGAGAGCAGGTTGAGGGGCAGGCCCACGATCATGACGGTCAGAAAGAAAGCCGGCATCAGGTAGAGCTGGATGACAGGTAAAGCTGGACGCATCTCCAGGTCGCAGAAGGCTTCTTCTGGAGGCTGGATGTCATGACATAAAGGCTCAGCTTCAAATACAGTTTGTGTTCTCTGTGTTGGATCAAGTTTTCTTAAAAATAATTACGTGTCCCAGCTGAACAAAACTTAAACTCCTTCCATACATTCACAATCCTCAATGAATCATTTTGTGGTAGCAGACAGACATGAACCTTTTGAACCTACCTGAACCTGAGTGTTGCCCATAATCCTTGTCACAGCACCTCAGTCTGTGCCAACAGAAACAATCATGCCAACAGAGTTTGGTGTAAAACACACCCACCAGTGTGAACAAACAGAGAGCAGCTATCAGTGTTCAGGCCATCTGTTAAGTGAACCTGTCATCAGCCAGAAAGATGGAAAATACACACTGCATTTTTCTAAAATAGGTGAAATGGAAACAACAATAATGCAAGTTGAACTGGTACTTTATTGTAATTATTTGTCTTCATTTACAATATGTATCTGGATATACAAGATCTTACAAAAATGAAAGAACAAAATGGATACGTTTGAGCATACAGTAAACAGGTTCACTTATTCCGTTTGTGTTAACAGTATAAAACGAAATGTAACTACTGCAGCATAACAAAAGGACAGAAAGCTATTTAAAGGAGACATATAAAGAAATATTAGAAAAACATATCTGCATATGTTAGCAATATTAAGGCATCAAAGGGCATTTCTTGAACTTAGGGTAAGGCATGACAAAGTGGACCAGTCTAAAATACTCTGGACTGCATCCTAAATGAACAGCAGATTCACTCAGGTCTAAAGCACAGCCTGGCAGATATTTTACATAAAGTCCCAATACTTTAATAACAGGTACACCTCACATACATCTGTGTAGGCAGCATGACAAGTAAAACGTCCTTCATGTATTTTCAAAAAAAGCTACATCTTTTCTTCCTGTCGTCATTTAAACTCAATATAAAACATATAAATCAGAAGTGAAACCCCTTCTAACCTACAGTACAAGTCTTACTCCATCACTCCTTTAAAACACTGTATATGAATATGTAGTTTTGTGGCAATTAGACAGCATTTTTTGGTAGTCACGTTTCATTAAGTGCTTTGTGCAAAAAATAACAAAAAAGAATGTGTATCTGTGAGTCTTGATAAAGACAGCGAGGGAAACCAGGGCGATGGCTGATGTGCATTGTGAAATGGAGCAAACATACTTCAGTAGGTGGGGGCAGCCTTTCATTAGCGTAACATGCTGGTAAATAGAGACACATTAAAAAGGGATCTCTTCACTCTCCCAGGGCTTTCACTTCTCATCTCCAGGAACAAGACTCACGGTCAACAGTCAACACGCACCAGCTGCTGCCGCTGCTGAACAACTGGCCATCGCGGGACAAAATGTATCACAGTAGAAACAGCAGCACAGATTTCTCTTCATAAAAGGCTACTTCACCTGTCAGGGTCTGGCCTAAGGACACTGAGCTGTTATGAGATCCGAGCAAAATGTGACCAGGCCTCTTCACAGGCGTAGGAGTAGTGACAATAATTTGGTTAAATGTTCAATGCTCACATTTGCTGCTGGAGCAACAAAAACAGCGTTAATTATCACTTAAATGGTCTGATACTGGAAATCTGCACATATGACGAGACATCAAAGATAATACAACTTCAAATGATACAGTAAATTCAATAATGTATAGAACCCTTACTGAGTGTGTGATATGTTAAAGTATCAAGTCTTTGGTTATTTGTAGTGGCACTAAAAATAAATAGTCACGGATTAAAACAACTCATTTTGACACAGTGTATAAGAGTCTACTTACAGTAAAGCTCTATTATCTTCAGCATTACACTTACAACACAGAGGGTGAAAAGTCATAACTGTGAGACTATGAGACAGGTTTAAATTCAAGTGACTGGTGGCTTGTTTCAGCATGCAGGACATTTGGACCTGGGTGCACTTCAACAGTCATCACATACGAGCAGACAGACTAATTTGAGGAAACCTGCAGCTCTTTAGTAAACGTTGTGTGTCTGTGCGTTGAAAACGCAGACACTAGAGCCAAGCAATAATGGTCGGTATCATAATACACAAGCAGGTCAATGTATATCCCCATGTCCTCCCTTCACGTCCATCTGACTGTCCAGCAGTTCACTGGGCTAGAGACACTCCGACAGCACCTCGTGTTTGGGTAAAGACGGGTAGATCATGGGCGTGCAGGTGCACTCGTCACACTTTTGGCTGAGCTGGATCTTCAGCTTCTCCACTTCGTAGTTATGCAGATATTCCTGGACCAGATAACGCTCTCTCTTAATTCGGGCCTTCACCTCAGATGGGACGTCAGGAATCATCCAGGCCACAAAGAATTTGACGACGAACACAACATGCTGTGGAGAAATGCAAACGAGAGCTGTTTAATTGGTTTATTTTAAACATGTTAGAAAAGGAAAAAAAAAACATGATATCTGAACATTTTAAAGTTCAAAGATGATTGCTTTAAACACCTCTCAGCTGTACGTTTACTGCAGTAAAATAAGCTACTACATGAGACAACATATTTAGTAAAGACAGCATGGATGTTGCCATGTAAAGGCCATTTATTTATCTGCATTTATAATGATTATTGAAGACAAAGTACTGAATGCAATCTGAATAAAGGCAGACATATGTTCTAGTATTTGCAGCAGGAAAATCATCTCTAGCATTGCAGTGTTAGAAATGAACTTTGTGAGTCATTAGACATTGATAGATGAGAAAACCCAAGCCATGCATATTGTTTACTGGCTAAAACATTCCTTTTAAGTTCAACAAGTGGCTCCCGCACCACCCCTTCAGATTCAGCTGAAATTTTTAACACAGTAACTACAAACATGTTTAATGAAGCCATACCAATTTTTAGCACTGATGGGGCCAACACTTTTTTAATTAGACAGGTACGTTGAAGTTTGGGGCTTTAAGTTCTTGTCCTTTTTGAGTCTCCTAACTTTGTATGTGATGTAGGTAGGTGAATGAAAATTTCAGGGTTGAACGACACATGCCAACAAAACACTGTTTATAATACTGCCATGTGAGTTTGGGGTCTCACATCAAGTCAAACTGAAGATATTTAATTGCGAGTTTCTTGGCGGCTGACTTCAGTCAGCTATATCCATCTATACCCTGCATTAGTTAGTTATTTTAAAATTACAGGATGATGGAAACTTGAAAAACTTAATTTTGGGCAATCTTTGACCACTCATAACGCCTTGTGGGATAGATTGTTGGTCAATGAAAGCAAGGCGTTTCCATGTGCTATGAAAGAAAAAGCAAAATGAAGTCAACATTTTTATTTACACATCATTCAATATGGTAATTTTGAGTCACAATTCATATCAAACACTGGCTTTGTCGTTCAGTATTTGAAATCCACTTAGATTTAAAGTTTTAGCATTTGAATACATGCATTGTAAGTCAGAGCCCCAAACCCAAAAGTCAAAATTTAAGATAAATGGGGACCTTAAATCTAAGTAAATTTGAATACTGTACGCCAAAGCCAGTGTTTGAATATGCATTGTGAATCAAAATGATCATATTGAATAATGTGTGAATAAAAATGTTAACTTCTTATTGCTTTCTCTTTCATAGTACATGGAAATACCACAGAACATGATAACCAGCTCATTTTCTAGTTTATTTTTTGACACAGAAGGCTTCATGGTTAAGAGTTTATTTTAGTATCAATATGTAGATAAAGACAAGTTCTTTCCAGTGACCTAGTATTCATCGACCAATAAGCTATCCCACATGGTGTTATGAGTGGTCAAAGATTGCTAAAAATTAAGTTTTTAAAATTTTCATCTTCCTATAATTATAAAACAAATCAGTCATGCAGGGTAATTGTGCTTATTTTTATTTCTCTGTATCTTAGGTAATAAAATGATTATCATTTCGTTTATATTTTCAAAGATATACATGCCTGAAGTCGGCCGCTGAGAAACTCATAATTAAAAATGTTCACAGTTTGACTTGATGCTGTGAGACCCCAAATGCACAGGGCAGTTAGTGTTTTATATGCGTCTTTCATTTATCTACCTACGTCACGTACAAAGTTATGAGGCTCAAAAATGACAGAAAAAAATGATGCAAATCCAATGCCCCACATTTCAACATACCCACCTACTTTAAAAATTTATAAGTCCAAAAAGGTTTTGCCTGATCAAAGAAAAAGTTGTTACGGTTTCATTAAATTTGTTGTAGACACTGATAAAAATTTCAGCTGAATCAAAAGAGGGTCTGAGGGAATTTTCCTCAGAATTTGTTGATATTATACAGAATGACCTGAGTATGATTTTGGTTCTTAATTGTTAAAATACAACAGTGAAACGCTTGCAAAGTATCACAGTGGTACATCAGGACCTGTTGTACAAGATTATTGGGAATTTTGCGGATAGTGTTATTAAATTAATGTATAGAAAGGCATGAAAGGAATGATAGATGTGTGATTATGTTTTTAAGCAAAGGAAAAAATAGCTCTGTGGCCTATAAATATAGATCACTGAGTTTAGAAAGTGCACTTGAATGCACCAGAAAGTCTAATCCTCGATTCTGTGACTACAAAGAGCAAAAGACAGAATAACATCAGAATATGCAGGAGAGCCTCGGTATAGTTTTTAATGATACATACATTTACCTGCCAGTGTCACAGACAGCGCTGGGATATTAAATACAGCTAAAGTTGAACAAAAACTGAACAAGGACACTCAATCTTAGATGTGGGTCATAAAAACAATGTAAGATGTTTAATAAGTTTCTAAGGGTCCATAGGAGATATAAATTCAAAAACATGAGTAACAGAGGGCATATGAAACGACCATCTACTTTCCAACTACAGAATGTTTATCATTATGTTAATTCAAATAGTTTGATAAATGAGGCCCAGTTTTACCTCCATGATAATGATGAAAGCCAATTTGGCAGCCAGAATGTGCCAGAACTGCATGTTGTGGGAGTACTCCTTCTCATGGCCAGGAGGGTAGCGGTAATCACGATATCTGCAAAGGGGAACACAGAGAATTAATTCCAATTGTGTTTTCAGTCTACACTCCGACTTAAGACTATTTCAATATATAAAAAAAACCATACAGTCCATAAATTACAGTAGACCTTAATGAGTAATGTGCGCTCCATATTAAACATTTTTTATTAAATTTTCATTTAAAATTGTTGGCAGAAAAACAAAACCTATATATTTTTACATGTCAACAAATGTCTTGTACCAAAATATACAGGCAGTCCATGTTTAAGATGCTCCCTCTTTCTTAAAATAGTTGTGAACTTCACATTTTAGGAAACGTTTGTCATCCAAGAGTAAATGATGTGTTTCTTTAGAGCTAATTTCAGCTCCACATTGAGGGCGCTGTGTTGTATTTATGGCTGCAGGACGGCAAACGTGGCATTGACTCAAAATAGACAACAATACAATGTTCAGTGTTATGAAGAAACATGTCAGTCAGTGTAACAGCTGGTTTAGTGACTTACAGATTCAGAGGAAATGGCAGTAAAGTCATATCGGTAATCGGTAACCTTTTAAAACCAGTACAGTCACAATTAAAGTTTATTATGCCCTGCATGAATAAAGTTGTATGGTGGAGGGACGTCATGTAGAGCTCTGTCTGGTCATTTGTACGTCCGTCCGAACATTTGGCTCTGTATTTAAACATGGCGGGGTAGGGGGAAGGGTTACTATGGCAACCACCACCTAATTTGCATACTAGTTAGGTCATAGCATTAATAATTGCAAAAACCCATTTCATGCTTTAGTATCAATACTATTACAGTGAAGGGAACCAAATTTTAACACGTGACAAGTTAGACTCCAAAGCATCTCTCACTCATCAAATTATCTTGACCTTGGTGATCAGTAGGGTCTGACATTATTTCAAGATCAAGGGCACAGTCAATGTTAAAACTGGGAAAGAGATTTTGTGTTATTTTGCTCATTTTTATTATGTTTTGTTCGATGTCTTACTTGGGGAATATTTTGTCAATGTTTTGATCACATGTATTTGAGATGTGGATATTTTGTATGTTCTTTAATTATTTCTTCATTTTTTCCAGTACTTTATTCTCTTTTATTAATTTAGTGCTTATTTTGTTTGTTTATGCTTACACATCATACTTATTTTCTTTTACATACTTAAAATGCAATGTGGATTTTATAATTTGGGCCTGAAGGAGACCCAAATTCCAAAAAAGTTTAGAAAAGGTGCCAATAAAGTTTATATTTCTATGTTTATCACCTATGATCTACTGTAAATATGAAATAAGCCTTTTCTGTGACAAGGCAAAGCTCTGTAAATATTAACACATACCTGCAGGTGGTGATGGAGCTGTTGAACCATGAAGGGTTTTCTCCATCTTCTGGCCTGTTTCTCAGTGGGATCTCAGAGATATTAAACACAGACAGGCTGTTTTCAATGTAGCCCTTCATATTCATTTCACCTTCTGGCTGATATGCATACATGAACACAAGCCGAGGGATCATATCAGACGTGAAGGCCACGATGAATGCCTAAAAGCAGGGAAAGAGTGGTGAAATGTGTGTCCTTGTAAAGATAATTTACAAAATGAGGGACTAACTCACGTAGAGCTGGGCAATAGAGATAAAAATGCTATTACAATTAACATTTTTAAATTATGATGATAAATGTCAAATTGTGGTGGTTTAAGTTTAAAAGCTGTTGTTTTCTGCTGAGTGAAAGCTGGAGAAAACAAAATGCACAAATATGGAAAAAAACACTAAATAAATCGAGATGAAGCAAAGTAAAAGATGCAAAAAATACAACAATCCAAAAATATAAGAATTACAACATAAAAATTATGTAATAGACATAGTAAGAACAAGGCAAAAATGCACTAGTTGCTGATTTTGTGATTTACTTCTTATTTTGCTTATTTTTATTATATACGTAATATGGTGAATACCAATGTACACAGTAAAAGAACATAATTAACAAAAATAAATAAAAAAATAACAAAATAATCAATGTAATGGAAAAAAATTAAACAAAATAATCAATGAAATGGACAACAATAAACAAAACAATCAATAAAATAGAAAAAAGTGAACAAAATAATCAACAAAAATCAATAAAAATGAACAAAATCAATAACATGAGTAAAACTGAGCAAAATAATCAATGAAATGGACAAAAAAAAATTAGGTTCACACTTCAAAGAATAGGGAACACATATCAGCCATTAATTAGTTTCTTATTAGCTTATTAGGATTAGGGGTTACTGTTAGGGTTAGTGACTTAGGAATTTGTTCCCTATTCTAGAATGTTACCATAACAAGAACTGAACACAATAAGAAAGAAAATGAACAAACTGCTCGCATACATGAAGAAACATTAACAAAATAATTCACAACATGGACAGAAATAAACAAAATAATGCAATCTGAGTTCTTATGTGATTAAAAACAAAACTAAAAGAAGAGGAGCTCTACTGACAGATGTAAAAATGTATATTGTATAAATAGAATTGCCACAATATAAAAATATATCAGGATAATACTAATAATTTTTATTTTATCACCCAGCTCTACTTGTGATCTCATAATGTACACACAAACATATCCAGCCCCGAACTCACATTGGTGACGACAGAGAGGACGGCCATCCCGTTGAGGATCTCCTCCCATGCGCCAATGCTGTGGGCTTTGGATGCAACAGGTCGTCTGAACTGAGTGGTGAGCTTCCAGGCATCCACCCTCACTTCAATGACGTTGTTGAAAAGTGCCAGCAGAGGAGCCAGGGGGAAGGAAGCAACGAACAGCGTGATAAACCCAAACTGGATCACTGGAAGACAGAGCATGGACAGGTTAGATGGAAACAGTGCCATCTGCAGCATCTCAGCAGAAACATCCATCTGGCTCGTCTTTGTTGCCACATCATTCAATTTCTGTACTTCCAGCACCTCATTTAGTTTATACATTTGTTAACTATTTTTGTATTTATACAAAAACGGGAGTACTATAGCCTATAGAACCTAAAATTAGTGGTGAAAACACAGTTTTACTAACTGAAATGCTAATGTCACAACAGCTTTTAAAAATAGGACAGTTAAATGCAACCTTGCGAGAAGAAAATAAAATTGCAGGTAAAATCAGCTTCGTTTTGCTTTTGACTCAATGTTAATGGGTTATATAAGAATAATATCACTTTTATCTTTGTCCTATAATGAGATATATTCAATTCCATACATTCTTTTATCATTTCTTAGCTTCTGTAAATCAATGCTTTCCTCAAAATAACTGAAATATCCAAAGTAACACTTAAATTAAATAACTGAATTAAAACTAGCCTATTCCTCAAAATTTAAATTAAATAAAACTGGTTACAAGCTCATAAAACATACTTGAAAAAAAAAAAGGAAAAAAAAAAGAAAATTGACTGAAAATTCTGCACTATGTATGTCCTATATTTGAAAAAAAGTATAAGACTACAAGACATACAGTGTTTCCTTGATGAAGTCTGCACAATTTTTGGTAGAGGACAGTGTGCAGAACTTCAATTTGTCACATACCTGCATAATGCACACCACGTTTTTTCTGATAGTGTACATTTGCCCTTTCAGTAATATTTTTGTCAATAAGAAAATCTTTTTGAGATGTTTTTAAAACTCTGAATCCATATACATGCTTAGTGTTAAAGTTACCCATTTCCAGGTATTCTTGAAAGAGCCCCAGCTGTCCAAAGGCCTGTAGGTCATGGTCCTGCTCCCAGCGGCTGTACAGAGACTCTGGATGGCATCGAGCCTTCCTGCTGCCCCACCAGTTCATCAGCCACCTGCAAAACACAGGGGGGCGCCAGAGAGTTAATTAACTTAACTCACTCTTATCTGGTCATACTGCAGACTTGTCTTCACACAAATTAGTTGCTGGTGTGGTCAGCTCTGAATGGAAAGCGATTATAGTACCAAGCCACGGGTGTTTAATAATTTCCACAGAGGGCTGAGACACTGCAGGTTTTCCTTCCAGCCACACTTTAAAGCAAGCGTTTTCACTGAACAGCAATCAGAAGGAATTCGGTATAATCACCTGCTGGACAGACTGATTGGAAAAAAGTGTCTTGGCCCTCCACGGAAATATTTTTCATTCAGACCCCTGCTGTTCCTACACCAGGGGTTAAAATATGTGTGGATACTAACTTCTGAGTTTGCAATCTGGTCATCAATGATTTTTAACGAGGAATAAGTGGTGGAGGAATTATTAAGTAAACTTGTTAATAATTATGTTATGACAATACACGCTAGTAAAAGTTCTGCAATAGGACAATACATTTTCAAGGTATCTGTGAGGCTTTTAAAAGTGCTTAATGAGGACACATTTTCACCTCATAAAAAACATGTTATCCACCTGATTAAAAGTCAAATTGTAGCCACAAAAATAACTGACAGTCAGACAAATGTAGTGGAGTAAGATGTATAACACACATTTGACTCTTGATGTCATGAAGCAGAAATATAAAGGATAGACACAAGTAAAATACAAATACCTGAAATTTAACTTAAGTGAAAGTGATTAATACAGTATAGCTTTGACTAACATGCCTAAATCTAAATCTGCTAAATGTGCAGTAGTTTCAGTGTACTTACGGGACCAGAGCTTCCTGGACGTTGCCCCACACCTGTTTACCTGTCATCACTATCACCAACTGTGTGGTGAGTTCAATCAAACAGCCACCAGGGTCACACTGGCAAGGTGACACAGAAAGAACAGGGGGGAGGGGGAACAATCAATAACCAAAAGTGAAGCTCAAGCACAATCATAACTCTTATTACATTCAGTGTATAAGTGGTACCTCTTCATTTCTCAAATTGCTCCCAAACATATAGGCGTACTTTCCAGGGTAGCCGACAAATTTGCCCTTAAAGAAAGCCACATAGAAGCAGGAGGAGTAGTAGTTCACAAACTGGAAGAGGAACATCTTCACTGTTAGTTTGTTCTCATACTCCAGGTGGGTCTTCGGGATTTCTGTAACACAAAATCATAATAAACTTCATGTTGCTGAAAAAAAAAACACATTAAACACAAAATAACACATTGATTTGTTTCCTCTAATAATGTGCCATGTGCTCTCTCTCTCTGGCCCTCACCCATGTCAGTGATCCAAATAGCCACCCTCTCATACATGAGGTTGAGGATCATGATGATGATAAAGTTGATGCAGGAGGCTGTGACAGAGGTGGCCAGCTGCGGTGTGATGTAGGGGCCAACCACCTGCAAGTGGCTGGTGGGACTGTCTTTCATGATGCTGGCAAAGGCTGCGTACACAGCCAGCCGGTACGCTATCACCCCAATGATGCAGGCAATGATCAATGAGATCTTCAGGACAGAGACAACAGTGACAACATGAAACAACCACATGGCACAGCAAATCACCAGACAAGAGCACAAGGCAGCTACCACAGCAGTCCAAGTGCAAACACAGAAACACACAAGAAGTTGCTGTTAATTGTCAACCAGCATGTTATAAGGAGGGAGAGACCAATTTCTGCTCATGGCCAATTATCAGAAATGATATTCAGTACTTTTACATCACTGTATTGTTATATTAATTACCTCTGCCAAGGGGGTTATGTTTTTGTAGGCATTTGTTTCTGTTTGTTTGTTCATAACATAGCTCAAAACAGAGAATGGATTAGATTCTGGGAGTGATCTGGATCACTGTCTTGAAAGTATAGCCAGAAAACACAGGATAACACCATAATAGATTCTATCAAACCACAAAGTTTGATCCAGACATGGACAATTCTCCAGATGTAGTGATCCAAAATGCTTATACTCACAGGGATTGAGGAAAAGTAACTACTGTAGGGTAGCAAATAAAGCTATGGACATGAAACTCTAGTGGAAAGTCTGATGATTTAGTAAGGTTCCCATGGATTTGATGCATCTTCAACATTTACAGAGCTACATCCAGAAGAAAACCACCATTATGGAAAGATTATTTTTCATGAATAACTATTGAACTAATAATGATACATATGTGATTCCAAAAGTGAATGGTAGGTTTTCATGTCCAAAGAATCCAACAATGAGGGCCAAATAACTTTAAGAATACTTCTGGGTTCATCATGAGCATGGGGTCAAATGATAATGGTTGGGTTTCACTATGAAGAGGACCTGAACTGCGCAGGTCTGTGCTCTCTGAGAGCTTTCTGGTTTCAAAATGCACTGCTTTCCATGATGCATCTCATAGCACTATTTAATTGATCACACAACAAAATAAACAGTCAATATCAAAAACAAAAACCATCATTACATTTATTTATTTATTAGTACTTCAAAATAAAGATTATTAAAATGTTATTACATATCATTCACGTAATTGAACTTAATTTGTTTTGACAGCTTTTTTACTGCAAATATCAGTCACCTCCTCATTATAAGTAGCTTGTGTTTGGACAATGCACAAAGGCCCATGAACAGAAAACTAACATGCTCTTCACTTTTACACCATTAAGACCATGTTACAAGCTTCAACAGACAAAAGGATACAACTAATGAATTCTGGGAACATGGAATTAATGATGCTGACAATGAAACACAAAAATGGTGTTAAGGATGAATGTAATTCTGGTTAATTAAGTATATTAAAAGATGATATGCTCACCCAGAATAGGACTGTGGCTCCTGACAGACATGTGCGTGCACACTTGCTTGTTATGGGTAAGTAAGGCTCCATTTCCTACATCATAAGTAAGCAAAGCATGGACACACAAGTCAGTAACATATTAATGCATTCTGAAAAGACAGCTCTGAAAGGCTAGGATTCTTCAATTAAAACTGGCCTCAAATGTGAGGCAGAACTACACAGCCAAATCAGAGCTTTAATTCTTTCTTCTTAAAGCCTCCAGGTGAAATCATGCTTTTGCAATAACGTCTTCAAGATACCTGTACCAATGCACTCGACGTACACTAATGCTGCAGAAAAGCAAATCTGAAGAGCTTTCCAGAACTGTCCCGTCAGCACCACCAAACCTCTTCCTCAACAGACTCGCATTCCACCTTAAGTGGCACCCTTACCCAGAGAGTCACTGTGGCCCAGCAAAGAAAGAGTTTCCCCATTAGATCTGTGGGTGTCCTCTCAAGAATCAACTCCATTTCCTGAAGGTGGGTGCGATGTGGTCAGGGCAGAATGTGACACCCTGTCTGTTTATTTTTCATGTCTAGGCTCATAACTATAAAAAACATTTTCTGCCAGGTCTTTGGGAACATATTTGTATATAATTAAACTAACCAAATCAAAACCAACTTTTTTAGTCCAGGAAATTAATTAATCAGTCAGCAAACAGTACAAACCTGTTTGAAATTTAAAAAAAACTACATAAAAGATATGAATGCTAACTGGCTTCCCAGTCTGGTGCAATTGTAATTCACGTCAGTGATTCACGGTCCTGTTCCCAGCGGCTGAATAAAACACAACAATTCTCGAAGCATGCTGAGGTCCTAATTTTCCATAATAACCTAAAATGTGAATTTAGAATGTACCAAAGTATTTTTATGATGAAAGCAGCAAAATCTTTTCATTACAATCATCTGTAAGGCACACAACAATATGTAAGCATTACAAAAACTAAAAAGATAAATCCTTCTCCAGTATTCACTGGCCTCACATATAGTATTTGTCAGATTAAGCCAACCTAGACTCAAAGCTACAAGTATAAACAACATCATACAGTAAAGTGTATTAGTATTTTCATGAGGTCACAAACACCTGAGTGATGCGGTTCAGTTTGCGGTTGGTGCACTTGGTCTCATACTCAGGTCGAAGCTGCAGCTGCTGTTGCTCCTCCTCAAAGTCAACCAGGTCCCACTCGTACTCTAGACGGGCCTGCCGCCTCTTCCAAAACTCAAGGAACAGCGTCACTGCAGATGAATATTAAACGGTTACACAAAAGGTATCAGCGCCAAGTAATCTGTGTCATATTTCAAAACCTATATAATTTGTAAATTGTGTTAAATTACTCTATAAACTGTGAGTGAATAACGGTGATTTTGAAAAAGTTCTGATAGTTCAAAAAGGTTCCACTAGGTGGTACACTGGGTTACAAAATATTAAATGGTAAGAGCAAAATTTTAACTCACCCCAAATTCCCATGAATATGGCAAAAAACACTGTCCCAACATTGTCAAATAGGTGTGATTGCTGAAAGAGAAGCATATTTCAAGTTCAGCTGTTTAATATTACACATTGTAAGTGAAACATAAATCACGAACAAAAGTAACTGGGCCAGAATGTCTCACCCATGAGGAGTTGCATGTTGAATTGAGTTTCCAATAGCCACATTTCTTGTCACATAGTGGACACATGACAATTTTTCCTCCAATTTCTTCACTACATATTTCTTTGCTGAAGACAAGTGAAGAGTTTTTAATTAAACCATTGCATTAAAAATATAAAATACCAAAGGAAAAAAAAGGTAAATGAAACTTACCTCCACTCGTTCTCATCGTAGGTGAGTAAACCGTAGAGAAAACAAAGTGTACCCACTACTGCAGCAAACAACAGCATCTCAGTGTAGAACCCCAGCCACGCAAAGTAAATGCCTATTTTCTCCCCATAATATTTCCTGTTGAAGAGAAAAATATTGTTGGTGTTTTTGCAGAATTTTCTGTTATGTAAACACACAATATGAGCACTTATTGTGACATTAATTATCTGTACTTTTAGCATTTTCTGTTGTGAGGTGTCACCTTATAAGGTTGAGTGGCTGCTCCTTGAAGAAACAGAGAAATCTGGCCCAGTATTTGTAGAGATTGTATCTTTCACTTTCGCAGTTTGCAGAGGACGATCTTTTCCAGTATCTACACTACATGCACATAGAAGACACTGTTTACTCTCACAGTCACAACATTATGAAGTTATCAAGTTGCAATAATCAACAACGGGTACACATTCCACAGCAGACTTTTTCAGTGATAACAAAGTAGCAATAGTTCACCAAGAGTCTCACATCGTGCAGTGGGAAGGCAGCAGTGTAGGCGCCATTGTTGAGTAACCTTTTTATTCCCTTCTTGTCTCTATCAGCACATTCATCCTTCACATACGAACATCGGGACAGGATGTAATAAACCTGAACAAACACAGAGGAACAGTGTTTTAATGAAAACCATTTGAATAAAAGAACAAAGTTGCTTCTACATTAAATTGTTAAGTAATGAATTCAAGTACTGTATTTACTATTTTACAATGGCAACACTTAATAACATCATAGCATTTCTTGTGAAAGCAGTGTGACATGGTCATATGCTCTTACAATCCTGTTACGAGTTGAGGGGGGGAAAAATGTCTCTTGGTTGTCGATAAGGAAGAAATCAGATTTGTCCTTGTTAAAGGTAGCGGTAAAAAAATCTGGTTCAGGATGCATGATGTGGTCCGGCAGACGAAAGGGAGTTGACAACCAGTTCATGGGCATCTCTTTGTTGTCTGGGATGTCGTTGACCTTGAAGGGGACCTTGATCTTCAGCACATCTGCATACGTTGCCAAAACCTCCCACGGAGCATGAATCTTCACAAAATAAGTCCTCCCATCATCTGATTCCTGGCAATAACAACAGTGGTCCAATGTAAACGAAATCAAAATTTACCAGTTTCACATGACTGAGATAAAAATGGTGAAAACAATATTATAGTTTTTGTTTGGATTGCATCACAACAGATTATACGTTTCTTTAATTTGCAGTTTGTCACAAACGTTAAACAAGTGAACATCGTAAAAAAGGTAAATTATGTGGCCTGTCATTAATTAGTAATAAAGTGCCCTTACAGATTTATGTTCAGTCTCCAGCTCCAGTCCAACTTTCACTAGGTTTTCCTCATACACCCTCCTCTTTTCTTCCTTTAAAAGAAAACAGATCATATACTGTAGGTTAGTTCAATGCTGTTAAATTCATTAATTCTTTACTGTACAGGAGTACAGAGTAAATGCATGCATAATCTGAATGGGAAAATAATAAAATAGCATCATACAGCATATAAGACAATAAAATAGAATAGAACTTTATTGTCACTGTTACAACAACAATGAAACTCAGTTCAGCAGCTCTGTTTCTTTAGCAGCGAGCGCTTAAAGTGCACAAGAGAAAACAGTATAAAAATAAGAAGAAGACTGCATGAGATATGTACAAACAACACAATTATACCAAAAAAAAATTTACAATGTACAAAACTGCAAGGAAATATTAAAATGTGTAAAAAGCCAACTGTAGAAAAAAAATATGTGCAACAGAATTAAGAGCAAGGTGCATGAGTTGTGGGATAAAACGATTAAAGACAAACCATGTACTTTCTTTCAGTGATTTTTGATTGTTGTTTATCATATTATTCTCTTCTGTTAACATTGTTAACTGTGCTTCCTCTCAATTATATTCTTTAATATCTCAAACTTGTTCCCCCTTGTTTAGTAAAAAGCACAGTGAAATATGAATGAGACTCACTATACAAATAAACCTGCCTTATCTTACCAGTCTTAATTATATCAAATGTAACAATGGATGAAAGAAACATGAAATAGGGAAGCAGATATTGGTAATTTAAGCCTATTTGGCACTAAAATGAATTTAAACAATTCTATTAAAAGCGTCTTTTCAGAGTTGAACTTCACTGACATATTTTATTGCATGTGGATAAAACATAGGAACAGGCCTCTTGTTAGGTCTTCCCCTTACAATGGAAAAAATGAGTGAGTTCCTGGCCAGACGTGAGGTTTAGTGCTGACTCACAGACGGGGCTGTGCTGCCACCAGTGGCTTCATTTACACAAGGCTAACACCACCATGTGAAAACTACCAGCTCAGTGAGTCTTTCAGCTCTCAAGAGGATTAAGACACAAGCCACAAAAACAAATTCAGCCAATGACGATATGGAAATAATTCAAAGATGATTTGCCTAAGAAAATAGGGCAATAAGATTTCAGTGTTAAAGAGACCTTAGAAATACCCTTGAGAGGATTACTGGTACAAACTGAGGTCAGTTTATCAGAGTTTATCAGTGTTTTGGTATCTAGGGTATGCTGCTGACTCACAACATGGACCCTGAAGGACATCCTGCATGAGCCAGCTCTGTACTGTCATTAGAAAAAAAAAAAAAAAAAAAACCTCACAAAGGAAATGACATCAGCTCTTATTTTGTGACATTTTTTTTAGATTTCAAGATATGATAAATATTAAATGCACACTTTACCATACTACTGAAATACAAAGAAACCTAAGAAAGACAAAACATATGAGATGTGACTGAACATTTTTTCTTACCTGCTTCCTGTCTCCTTCTTTATCGTCTACATAGGAGAGGACAAAATCAATCCTGCGCACTCCATCACGGAAGAACACAGAGTCTTTGCTCTGTTGTTGCTTGTCAATCTATAAGAAAGCAGAGCAGAGGTCACAATTTAAAGAATACGCAGATATCAGCACCACATTCTTTTAAAGCCAAAGCAGATCAGACAGCCAGTGTCAGTTGGTATCAGCAAATTCAACAGAAAAAAAGGCTTCCACAACAAATCACTCAGGAATGATTATTACAGTCCACTTCACCTGTAAGCATCATACACGAAGCACATCCCATGACTAAGAGATTTAATGTTACCCGTGTTCACATGATAGGCTTTGTAGGATGGTGTAAGAATATATGGATTATAGAAATATGGATGTTCTATCACACGATGGAACACGTAGAGATGTCCTGAAAATAACTCTACGGCATCTAAACTGTCATATCACATGCTGCAGCCAGAATAGAAATGACTAAGGACTTATAAGGCCATTTTTAGACAGCAGAAACATCCAAACCACATATGGTTGATTCTCCAATATTGTGTCTTTCATTTGACTAAGCTTCTCTGTAAATGCTCTAATCCATGTTAGCAACCACCTGTATTGGTTGCTACAGAAATGTGAGGTATGCTAGCCCTGCAGCTACAGGAGACACACACTGCACAAGAATGCTTTAGGGAAAATGAGGCATGCCTACTTGCTCTGTGCTGCTTCAGCTGTTCATGAAGTTAAAAATAGCCACTTAACATGCATGCTCTCAAACTACACATCAGTACAGTAGCGCTGTACAAAGGACTGCAGCTAATTCTATGAGCTCTCTGAATTAAAGTACAAGACTACAAGTCCCACATCTAAAGCTGTAGTTCTGACAGTTTCCCTGTCCACCAGCACAGTACTGTGGGGGCAGGGATGAAATGCACAGCACTTTACCTCCATGGTTCACTCCCTTTATGGATGTGATGCAGCAGTGGAAACTCCAGCTGCCAAAGAGTCAAATTGTCTTTCTCCAGGGAGCACAGTCCAGCCTTGAAAGCACTGCCTATCTTATGTTTGACCAGAAGGGCTCCATCCGACCAACTCGCCTCCCTCAACAAGCCCACACATACTCAGACATGCAGAAGAAAGAGGGAGAGACAGAACGAGAGAAAAGACCGAAGGCAAAGAGACTCCTACGAATGACATCAGCACACGGGGAGCAGAGCTGCTGCCAGCTAGCAAGCTAATGTAATAAAAGCATAGCATCAGCAAACAGGCAGTCTGAGCAGCAGACTGAAGGCCAGATGCAAACAAATCTCAGTAAAACCTCAGATGAAAACAGAGATTGAGAAATGTGGTTTTGATATGGTAGATAAGGGGGAAACACGAAAGAAGTCACAGCTGATAAGTACTGAATGCATTCCTATCTGTTTATTTAATGCCTGGAGGCAAAGAGGCTAAACACATGTCCACTGATGCTGTATGACCAAATCGCAGAATCTTTAACATTCAGGCGATTTCAGAGTATTAATGTATTTATTTAATTTTCACTTGAGTGGGCCTTTACATAAATCTGTACTTTATTTTACTGTCAGAGGTACATGTACAGTAATACAGCCTGATGAAGGCTTTGATTAAAATATGAGGGTTCACCAGACAGAAGAAGGTCATAATCCACAACATGGCTTCATGGTTTTCTGAAACCCAGATTAAATTGTAATTATAAACGGGGTATGATGATTAATTTAAAGTCACCTGTGCTTGTCTAAATTAGTTTCACTGAAGGTGCAAATAAATCATGGAATGGACTCACATGAAACTGGGGAAATAAATGAGGGAAACACTAGCAGCAGAAAAGAGAACATGGGAAACTCTTGCAAACAATTTCAAGGCACTATCACTGGAGAATAGCTTGTATCAGCTATAGAATAAAAAAAAGAAACACCCGAATATGTTTGTATTGAACGGAATGCAAATGAACAGACATCTACTGTACATGAACAAGAATACTACGACTTCCACCTGATGTGAAACCTCATTTAATTTGACCTTATATGAACAGAGCTGGGTGACACGGTGGTGCAGTGGGTAGCACTCGTGCCTCACAGCTAGAAGGTCCTGGATTCGATCCCAACACTATATTTTTTGTGGTGGGGCCTTTCTGTGTGGAGTTTGCATGTTCTCCCCATGTCTGCATGGGTTCTCTCCAGGTACTCCGGCTTCC
>JAQQAE010000762.1:0-29779 GCA_029823295.1 Pseudamia nigra
GTGTGTGTGTGTGTGTGTGTGGGGGTGTGTGTGTGTGTGTGTGTGTGTGTGGGGGTGTGTGTGTGTGTGTGTGTGTGTGTATATATATATATATATATATACAAGGGCCAGTATTGCTCTTGGCCCAACATTCATCCCATCACCCCAGCTCTGGCCTTGTTTCTGTCAGCAGTGAACCAGGGGAGTAAAGAGTGGGGGAAGAGAAGAGGGAGAGAGTGCAAGAGAGGGAAAGGAAGAGAAGGAAGGAGGAAAAGAGGGGTGGTGAAGGGGGGAGGGGTTGTCTCCATGGACAGATGGACTGCTCTTTCTCAACACATGTGGAACCATGTTTCGTCTTTCACTGCCGTCAAGCTGGAGCCGAATCCGTCGCTCTGTTGGCCCGCGCCACTCTTTCGTACTGCACACCTCTCTCTTTAGCAGAGCACACACACAAGTGAGCACACACATATACATCCCTATGTGTGCATGTACAGTCACACACTTTCTCTGGAACACACACACACCACCACCACACAAACATCTCCGTCTTTCCCTGCACACATGTTAAAGTCATCACCCCTGCTCAGCGCTAGTAAAACACAACACCCCCGGCTTCTCTGCTGTTGTCAAGTCTTGCCATTAGCTGATGCCACTGGGGAATCCTACCCTAGTGAGGTGGGTCTCCCTTGGGAGTGTCAGGCACCACGTTACGTTCAGCCGCCACTCATGTGAACCCAAACATGTGAGCATAATTTGGAAAATATCATTTATACTGTGCGTCTTTGTACGTGTCTTGACATTTACAAACTGCGATAAAACCGACATGAGGGAGGAGGGAATAGAAAACAGGGCGAGAATAATTTGAGGTAATGTTTTGCTTAGTGAACAGTATTACCCAATCCTGGATGTTGGAGCACTGGGAAGGAGGTTCTGGCTCTGGGGCTGCAGAGAGCGTCTGGGTTTCATTTTTCGGCAAGTGTAAGCCAAAGGAGAGCTGCCAAGTACAGCTTTCGCTCTCAACACTTCCTGCTCTTCCTACTCTGGCTCAGAAGGAGACAGGCTTCATTCAAACATCACGTCGACTTAGACAGGGGTGGCCAGTTAATTCTCCTATTTCTCAATGGGCTTAAAAAACTCACATCTGTCATATGAATTACATCAAGAATAGTCATAAATAAAATGCTGAGACGGACACATTGTAAAGACTCAAATAAAAGGTGTGTGCAGGTGTTTGTATTTCTCCTGTGCATGCGTGTAATTATAGGAAGAGAGTATTTCCGATACAAGTTGACAGCTTTAAATGACTGACTGCGAAGCCCAGAAAAACACATTCAGCAAGTCCAAGTGCTCTACGGTACAATGTAAAAATTTCAGAGAGAACACCCACAGCAATCAGCTCTCAATCACAACAACAGTGACCTCGCCAATGCATCATGTTTTCATAATGGATGGTGGGTGCAAAAAGCTAGATTAACACTACCTACTGAGTGCCAACTTAATTGCCCCTCCACAGATGCAGTGAAAACATGTCATTTAGGTACTTCATAAGCAGACTTCTCTTTGCAGGTTATCAAGACAGCGGCTCAGTGAAAACACACCCTCTTTTCCATTGCTGATGTGCAATTAAAATGGTTTTAGAAATCCTCTTTGACAGTCCAGGGCTTAGCCAAAAATGTAAATGACATTAAAGGAGACAATGAATTTAATTTTGTTTAATGTCCCCTTTCGCTGATTCTCATTTACATCACATTTCCACATAAAGGGCTGACCTTATAAATACTGGCATTTGTTCAGCTTTTGGAGGTAATCACGGTTTTGCAAAAACCAGATGGGAGCACACACATTTTCCGATTTGTTTCTTAGAAGGCCGAGGGAACCACATGTGAGACGTTCTAAAGCTGTGGTCTTTTGTTTCTGGTAAACAACTTGACAACAAGTCAAGTGCACTCTGGGAAATGACCTCGTAGGTGTTCCACAAATGAACGATAACGCAAAGTCATTTAGAAAATACAGGCTCACTAATGAGGGACATAACGGAAAGCTAAGCAAAATTTACATTAGGCCAAAATTTAATTGCATTAACACACAAACAGGTGCGGTGAGGCCTTTATAAATGAGCTAAACGAATAAAAGCCTCCCACAGCACAACCATGTGTGCTGACCAAAAAAGAGACAAGGGGAAAAATAAGGGGAAAAACAAGTCAATGTCATGAATTATTCAGTGGCTGGGCTGCACTCCAAAGGTCAGTGCTCTTTGACCTTTGTGACAGGAAGTGAAAGGGAGTGCCGTAGCTGCTGGAATAAATGGAGCTGACATGTTTAGATCTGATCCAGAATCTGTTTCTGAATGGCAGCATAAATTGACACAGGATGTTAAGTTGTATAAACACACATTAAATTCAAAATTCATATATGAGCAGAACACACATTTATAGTGCACGTCTTCCCCTCCCTCTCTGTGCATAAATTGCTGCAGCTTTTTGCTCTAAAGTGTGACCTCTGAACCCTGACACGCAGAATGAGTCATTCTCTCTCCTCTTTCAACAACATGTGCTGTCTTATTACAAAATCCATGTGTAAGCCTGAACAATGTATCTAATCTTTCACACAAGAGAAGACAAAGTCAATATGCAAGAGAGTGAAGACAGATACCAGACCAGGAGAGTCATAGCAAATTGAGTTATGTTTGGTTATACACTACATACACTGTAAATGGGAAATCCATCTAATCAGATATTGGGAACCTCATCACTATAATTCTAAAGACTCAAATTACCGACTGAATAAACCTACACCCCCACTTACTTTAAGGGACCATTAACTTATAAATGTGTTGAATTTATATAGAGGAGATTTGATTATAGCGCATGGCAAAAAGCTGTGGTTATAACCATAGTGCTACAATTAGTCACTATTTAAAATAACACTAATTAATTACAACAGCAACTGTCTTTGAAATTTTTCTTTTCCAATTCAAACTAGGAAGCAAAAAATACTTTAATGTTCACTATTAAAAGACAAGAGACTTTTCTTGTGCAGAGTGAAGAGATGTTGAAATTTGAGTCACAACACATAAAAACTTGAGCAAATGCAACCAAAATAGGGCCTTTCTTCATCCAAAAATATGTATGAATAATGCAAGGGCATCAAATGTAAGTGCTGAAATATTTAAAGAGCAAGCAGTGCTGAAACTTTGTGACAGCTGTTGGGCCTATATCTAACCAACTTTTTTTTTTTAAGAGAATCCTTCCTCTTCAAAAATCTAAGTGAAAATCTGTATCAAAACTCTGAGAGAAAATAGGGTAAACAGATGTCTGGCTTGACCGCAGGAAAATAGGACACATTTGGAATGATAAGTTTCCCAAACTCCGTTGGATATGCCAGATCCATGGGAACGCCAGTTAATGTCTTGCTTGATGCCAGCTAGCTGTGTGCGCTTTCCCCTCTTACCATCTGGGAAAATGTTACAGCGAATGAACGCCATCAATGATTCACTCCAAATCTGTTTCTTAAGGTTCGGCCATGCTACTGTTTCTCTAAGAAATGTGGCAGTGCTAGCTGGTTTTCAAACTGTAATTGTAGACAGATGAGACATGCCTGATTCAACAATCAAACCTCTCCTCTAGGTTTATGTCACTCAACTATGTTCTACTCAATTGGAAATAATCAGTTTCTGCCAGCAGCAACCGCAGCACAGGTGCCTGTAATGATGTGCATGAGAAAATGACAGATGTAACAAAAATGGCTGTAAAACATGGAAGCTTTAACTAAAAGCTTAGCCATATGCACAGAGGGAATAGTCAAGTAATTGCAATAAATATTCTTTCATACACTGTGCTTTGGTTATGTCCGTAACTCTTGCTAAACCCTGCAACCTTTCACCAGCACCCCTCTCTGCAAACCTCCTTTAGTCGCTGGGAACCTGTGTGGGTCTGTTCGGGTGAGCTGACGGGCTCATAGTTACGACATGGAGACAATGGGAGGGTCTAATGAGGAACATATGCTTTTGTGTTTCAACAGAGCTGCTCATTGTGCAAGGAAAGGGATACTCTACTCCTATTCAGACTCGTCACAATGAAAATCCGAGCCCTCCCTTAGCCAGTTGAGCTTACAATATCCATCCGCTTCTTTTTTCCCTGTTCTTTTATTCCCACCCCTCTTCTTGACTTTAATTCTCCATGCATTCATTTTGCTTATTGTACTTATGTTACATGTTTTGTCCCACAGATTGAAGAACAATGGTGTGCGAAACTCTGAACAGTAAAAGGCAGCAGAGCGACACAAAGCAAACATGAAAGCGACAGAAATTAGGCAAAGTAGATGTCTCAAGTTATGTGTAAATGTTGCACTCCTCACCCCTTCACTAACAAATGAACCTAAGAAATTAAGCAATCAACTTGCAGCAAATATTACTCTCAAGTCTTAAACATGGAGTTCTTTTCATGCATATGGAACACTGTAGATGCCAGAAATATCAATAAATATTTAGCCAGAACATGAGCAACAGGATAAATGCTATAAAGGCATCATGCAGGAGAATCTGCATATGCGTGGGTGTCAGACTGTAAGAGCGTTTTGTGTGTGAATCTGCGTATGTCTACATGAGTGTCTGTGTGAGTTTGAGTTCAGACAGCAGTAGCTCTGGTAATCCATCCAGGCTCCCAGGGCAGCCAGCTCCTACTTCCTGATGCATGAGAAGCCGCTGGAGTGGAGTGGCAGCAACAACTGCTCAGCCCTATTTGATTACTAATAAGAGAGTTGTCCCCTCTGTCAGATACCAGGCATTCTCCACTAAGCAAACAGTGATTCTGTCTAGTCAAACATTAGCATTGCTGTCTCTCCCAACTACGTGGTGAGAGCTACATTGAGATCGACGCACCCCCTACCTCACCCTTATATCTCCCACCACCTTACACACACACACACACACACACACAAACTAGCTCACCCAACTGCCTAAACATATTCAGGTCCACCAGGATACTTAATTCACAGCTTGAGAAAAATGACAAAACCTAAAAGACGACTATTTATTCTCCCTCTTTAGAAAGTGATGAAGGTAATATAATTGTGGCAGATGTAACTTCCCTGAAGGTGCACAGCAGAACAGCAGACATAAAATGTTTATCCCTTCTAAAGCGAAACTTTAATGGCATCTTGCTCACAGCTAACTTGAGAGAAGGAAACAGTCAATGAAAAACAACTATTGACAGTGTAAGCATCACTGCCATAAACAAAGAGGGGAAGCCAGCCAAATAAATGTGAAGTTGCCTAAGCTAATTAGGTGTATTCCCAGCATGATCCTCTAGTGATTGAACCACCTGTGATTGAACAAACCCTATCCAGGTGGTGACCGCCCCTCAGTGCACAAGTACCTGGGAAAGACACCCCTCAGCCACTCACACAGAATCACCCCCAGTTCCCACACTGTGGGCTAGAAGATGCAAGTCAGCCCAACTGGGCCGCTTGGCACACTGGGAGGGAACTCATTTGTTCACAAGCTCATCAGTGTGCCTGCTCATCCACTCAGTCACTCATCCATTTAGTCACTCCGTCACTCACTCATTCACTTACTCATTCCCAGTTCACGAAACACCGTAAAAGCTGCACACAGAGCAGAGCCTTACCTGTCAATGATCACAGGGTCTGAAGGGGTCTCATTCCTGTTTCCACAGCTTTTCTTGTCACAGCATCGGCTAGAAAAACAGACAGTGTGTTTCAGAAAAGGCATTACTTTACTAAATAAATAAAATAAATATATACTGCAGACAAACCACATACATTTATTAAGTGCCTTGGAGTGGTTTTGATATTGGGAAAAAAAATACCCTGAGATTTCCTTCACTCAATCTATCCATTCCATTGATGCTGATGGCTGATAAAAACGGTGAAAACATGTTGTGTTGTTTGGCTTAGTGTTGGAGGGGAGGGGAGTGGGGATTGGGCCAGGAGGCAGGGGAGTCACTTTTCACAGCTTCAGCTTTTGTTTACCTCTAATTGCCAAGCTGCTATTTCTGAGGGAGATGCAAGGTGCCACCCTCAACCAATATTTCTGCGGGGCATTTATCAATTATGGCCTCAAAAGCACTAATCTATCTTACACCACATGTTCCAACCATCTCCTTCCTAAGCCTATAGCTAGCTGCCTTTCAATTCTTTGATTGGAACTTGAATCAGAACTGCAAAAATAAACAAATACATCATCCCATCTTGCATTTGAAATGAAAACATATAAACATATGTGAATAAGACTGATTTACGCCATATGGTGCAGAAAGAAAAACAAAGATTTTGTGCAAAGCTAACGTCAGTCAAGCACACACTATTCAAATATGTCTGATTTACAATACTTTCCAGAAGCTATAATAAAGATATAGCTAAGAGGCTTATAAAGGGAGCAAAAAAATTCAAACAATATGTTACCAGACTAAAAATATATATGTAGAATATAATAAGATAAGATATAAAAGGATTATTTGATTTTCCTTGTTCTTCTTATGCTTATCTTCTTATGTATATTAGGTAGCAGTTAAGGCAGTTCATTATTCTGCAGAAAAACACACTTCCTCTTGACATAAAAATATTACCTCTAGAGCACAAGCATATTCAACGTGTCACAAATAAGTGATGGATGCATGTATAAATTGAGCGTGAGTGATGAGTTTATGCATGGAAAAAGACAAATCATTCTCAGCTCTCATGCTGTACTTGCTCTCAACGAGTAACTTGAACAATGCACCGGTGCAACAAAGGAGAGGTTAACCGACAGTATCCGAATTCAATGTTCACAAAGCTCATGCTGAGCTCAACAATAACAACAAAAGACGTTTTTCCTTTTAGTATCAATGACACCGCTGAATAGCAGCGGAATATGAGAGGTTGAGATTTATGTGGTTAAATGACGCTAAAAGGCTCGCTGATCATTGTTGACAGGTGGGATCAACCGAGAACTGACTTTGTGTTAAAAGGGGAAAAAAAACTGATGCATAGCATGCAATGTGTATGCATATCTTAACAGGAAACACACTGTCTTTGTCAGGCTTACATGCTGCCATAGGATTGTCACAGTCTGAACATGATTTTTTTTTAAATGACATTAAAACACACATCTGATGCACATATGTCACTTGACTGTTTATTAAACATCCAAACTACCTTCACTGAAAAGACAGTCAACTCAGCCTCACTGTATTTTCACTGTCACATTCAAAGCGCGAGCATCATATTCACATCAAAGTTGAATCATATCATATCAAAGTTTGAAATGACAGTAGCTTTTACTGTGCTTGCTGAAGGACCACAGGACAGGGAAGTCAAGCTTAAATTGCTGCATCACATCACAAGTGTCAAAACTTATTGAGGGGATTTACTTTTTTTGTCTAAAATGGACAAAGGAAAAATAAAGCTTACCTGCACATAATTTCATGGGTAAGAAGAACTCTGCACATTTCTGGATTTTTGTCTTGGCCCTCATAAACTATGGCCTTTGAAAAGAATGACATGGAAATCAAGTGAGTACACAGTCATTTCTTAAATGCACGCAAATTCACAAATAATGCCAATAACACATCTGCTTCTTTTGCACTTAATAAAATAAATCAGTGCATGATGTTGGGACAAGAAAATAAATTAAAAGAGAGCAAAGGCTAACTGAGAATTATGGTTAAGATAATCACAGCAATTCCCCAGTGTTATAAATTATAATAACTAATAAAACAAAAATCTAAATTAATAAACAATGCAGCAGAAATAGAAATGACACTATTAACAAGAACAATATTTTAGAAGCAATGGTGATAGAAGTAGAATTATAAAAAATAACAGGAATGATAATTATTATCATATTAATTCACTTGTATTTTTTTTAATCTAGACAATATTCAGTGGCTCAGAGAAGGAGAGAGGGAAGAGGGGGAGAGAGATTTTCATAAGGAGAGATCCAATAGAAGTGTCATCAATATGCTTATAATCTGGGGATATTTGGGGGAAAGTGTTAATGGGCAATCTGTTGTTTATTTTGAGCCGCTAACAATGATCTTTCTGTGGATAAAAAGCGGTGTCTGGCGGTACGGTTGAGTAATTTTTGAGCATTGGCTGAAACAGATGGCGTGGAGCTATCAGTTCTGCCGCTCTTCTCTTCTCTCCCTCCCTCGATCCCTCCCTCCTTCTTCCACTTCTAAGGATAGACACTTTAACTCCCTCGAACCGGAGTGGAAACACAGCAACATTATTGACAAAATACTGTTTAAGCACCACAACAAAAACTGCAATTATAGGGCTTTTATGTTTGATTTTCCTGCCGCTTATAAATTCTATTCTATTTCTTTGGTGCGCTTCAGGGCCAATATCAAACTCTGGGAAAAAAAATGACATATCTGAACCAGGTCGCATCTCACTGTTGCTTTTTAAATCTGTCCTACTTGACCTGACGGGTGTCTTTTTTTTCCCTTTTTCCTCTTTTTTTTTTCAAGGAACCGGGCGATTATCTATATTGGTCTGATTTATGTCGCTATTTGCAGCTGCAGAAACAGAAATCCATAAATTGCTTGTTCTGCGTCATTGACTCTGATCATTCGCACAGGAATGTTGTCTGTGACCAGTGGCCCAGGCTTCACGGCTCTATTCACTGTGCTCTACACCTTAACCCAGCAAAACAACAAACGGCAGAGCTGCACGTTTCCCCTCTGATTTTATTTCCCTAATTATAAATAAGCCCGCTGACCTGTGCGACAACGTAAAGCGCGCAGGAGCCCTAATAATATGAATGTGAGCTTTGGGTTAAAAGTCATCCAAATGTGTGTGTGTGTGCATTGAAATTCACCTCGGCGAAAATATGAACATTTGGATTTAAAAATATAATAGTTTATTCAAATTTTAAAATGAGTTTAGCCCGTCACCTTTGACTCTTTGCAGGAAAGTCAAATCAGATCATATGGAGCAGACGTGCTGTTGAAATTTTAATGCTGGACAAACTGAGCCTACAAAGAAGCCTAAGTCTGTCAGGTTAAAAAAAATCACTTTACACTCTTGCAATATGATCTGACCAATGCGTAAACAGGCAAAATGGAAGCTGTCTCTCCTTGTTATGGGGGTAATTTGATTTTATTTGTGGCACAAGTGCATATTGCAATTTTTAAAAATTTCATTTAGATATTTTTTTCTGCACATTTTTTTTTCTTTTTTTTGGAGGGGGACAATTTGCACGGCGTGTTCAGCTTTGCATGGCTTAGTCTGTGCGTAAATATACAAGCGTTAAGGACTGCTTACCTGCTTCGTCATGGAATCGATTAACCGTATGTAAAGATCCTGTTCTGTTCTGACGCCTGGGGAGAGAAGAGAAAAAGAAGAGCACTGGTGAACAATAACAAACTGAAGGAATTTTAAAAAGTTTAATAAAACAATTAAAAGTTTTCAATGACATTTTAATGTATCACCCTGCTTGTATTATTATTGCTATTATTATTATAGTTAGAAGTAATAGTATTATTATTATTATTATTATTATTATTATTATTATTAGTGTGTTTTCAAGTATTGACTCAAGCTGTTGTATATTGGAGGTGTTTGCAGGATATTAATGACAGTTTAACTCACCATTGCTGTACAATAACTGTAGTTTGTAATGTATCCCATTGTTAGTTTTTTCACTGGTTGGTTCCTGCAGGAGACAACAGTTTATGAAAAACAACATCCACAAAAAAGCTCCCTATCATGCTGACATTTGTGTGTGTTAGAGAAAAAAATAATAATGTGGGAAAAAAGATGGGGAAAAAACGGTTCAGTTTATACAACGACTCTCTGTCATCAACGAATTGAGTTTTTAAAAAAATCAATATTACACGTGACTTCCCCTTAGTAACCCATTGCCATTTCAAGAACATAATTTCGATACATGTGCTGATAGGGGTGCATGTTATTCTAAAACACAACGCTTACTTTTTCTTTCTCCACAAAGTCCACAAAAGCTGTCCTTTCGATCTCCACGGGCTGACCCTGTCTGTCATACAGCGCCAGGACGAAATGGAAAAAATTGGATTTTCTGAGGTTGGAAGGGGGCTGCTTTTCATAATGTGCCCGTGCCAAGCCGACACCGCTGCGGGGAGAAAACAAGAGACCATCTCGGTTAAGCACCGGACACCGGGGATACTAGATGATGGAGAAGCTGATGGAAACATTGGAGATGCAGAAGCACGCTTGAGTATACGGGGGAGATTTCTTGATTTGTCACAATAATGGGTAATCTGATGTAATGAAAGAAGGGAAAGCCGAAGGGGGGGCATTTATTGGGAGACCGTAATTGATACAGAGTATTCAGGGGATTGAGGGGTCGATATGATGAGGAGGGAATGCGTGAGAAAAATCAGATGCTTTTGGCATGCGTACCTTTGGGCGGCTGTGTTTGCATCCACCACCCCAGCTGTGTGCATCCAGGAGCGGACCGAGTTCAGTCCACCCAGCGGTTCCTCCTTCATCGTCGTCCCACCCCGCGGTATAGTTTCCTGAATCCCAAACATTTAGGACAATTTGCGTGAAAAAGAGCCTCCTGCGAAATTAAGGAAAATAAACGTCCAAGCGTGTTATCCTTCAGGGTCTTTTTTCTTCTTCACGGGATAAGTAGCGAGAGCCGATTCAGACTTGCGAGGGAAAACCCGGTCCACAGGTCTTGCCTCCCTCTTCAGTCCGTCCGATGTGAACAATTCTCAAAGTGCTGTACTTAGTTAGAGCGGTATCCACAGACTGGAAAAGTGAATTGTTCAATAGACAAGATTTTTTTGTGTTGCTATTGTTCCTCTTTGTTTTTTTTTTTCTTTTTTGCGCGTTTTTTGTGCTATTCACAGAAAAATCGATGGCAGTTGTTTGTGTTTGTGGGTGATGCTGCTCTCAAAGTGCCCACATCCCTGAAGCACCGCATCCAAAACCTTCAGGACTTCTTGTTGAATAAAAAACCCACTCCTGAAAAGGTGCTGCTGCTTCTCCACAAGACAAACACAGGCAAAGGCTGATCACCAGTGGAGGTGTTCCTAGTACACAGGAGAGGTGGATAAGGGGCCCTTTCGCGTCGTGCAGGATGGATGGGAACATGCAAAACTAAGCCCTCTTTCCCCGAGGACTGAAATCTTTCCCGGGAGCCAAAACTCTAAACCCACGGGAGAGGCGCTGTCAGAATATGACGCTGAAGGGGCGTGGTTTTGACCAAATATGGAGCTCTGACGGTTCCTGTCAGGCAGCGGCGCTCCACTGTACGGGTACAGCCCTATAGTGCAGCAGCCTGAGAACACTCACTCGCTCCACTTTTCCTCTTGCTTAGGCCCTATATGTGGTGAGTTTTGATTTTTTTTAATGATACGCAAAATTCAAGCGGGTATAACCATCACACATAACCAGGAAAAAATAATAAAATTATCCATAATAATACTAGAAATAATTACTTCAAAGTAAGAATTTGCCAGAGCGTGCTTTTAAATGGCCTAATGAATGCAAATGTTGTGATTTATTGTTTTATATTAGCTCATAAATTGTAGTCATTTCTATATTTATTCGATTTAGTTTCATTATTATGAGCACAAATTGACTTTATGGGATAATTTATTCACTAATGTATCGGAAGCATCTCTATTGGTGTGTGAATACAGTCCATAAATCATATTTCAACAATGGAATTTCAATTTGTTCCATACATTTTACTTCATTATGTTTTTAACCTGTACTGCGCGTTATTTCCCTTTGATTAAAATGAATGTAATACAACGTAGAATTTAAATACTAAGACATTAATTAATTTCTATTAGCATTTAATTAAAACAACAGTTGATTATCTTGTTGTGCATTTCTTATTATGATTATTATGATTGTTTTATTTATATTAGTTCACATAAATTTCTGACCATTACTCATGTTTGATAAGCATCTGCCTGTGCAAATCAATTACTTCGCTGTGTCAATTATTGAGGATAAAGTCAGGTCACTTTAGTGTCTCATTGCATTAAAACCAATTTCAGGAAAATCCATGGTTCTGTGTCTTGTTTTTTTTTCATGCAAAATCTGAAACATTTTGAAATACTTTATTAATTTGTTTTATTTTTTATTTCAAAAGACAACTTGTCCGACACAGTCCGAGAGGGGCAAAGCAAGCAATTCGGTTCATTAGTGGTGAAAAGGAGGAGAGGATGGAGGGAGAGAGGGGAGGGTGAGGAAGAGAGATGTGTGCTATATCCTGAGCAATCTATCTAGCTGGTGCTGAGGGTTAATAGCTGCTGCCAAAGATAAGTGAATTATAAGCTGTTGCTTTCACCTCTACACGATCTATTTCTAAATTGCCCAGTCACAAAATGAGGGTGTTTTTTTTTTAAAACATTTTTAGAATTTATAATAAAATTAAATTTAACAAGATGTCTCAAAGAACAAACTGAAGGGGCTTCTTTGTTAAGTTTCCTTTTTTAATTCATAGATTAAACAAACCGAGACGCACGCTGGAAATGTTTTGTCTGTTCTGCCGAGATTGCAAATATCTTTTTTGCCCAGAACTCTGTGTTTTTTGCACGTTTCAAGTCGCTTATTAGAACTTAACCCCTGATTACACGCACCAAGGCGATTTAAATCTGATTATCAAATTAGGAGACTTTGAGACAAATCCTCTTAGACCTGATACTGTTGACTGGAGAGGGAAAATGGATCTCCACACCCGTCACGTAGGTAACGATGCTGTCCTGAAAGGGAGTTTTAAACCGTATTTGACAACAAATGCAGCTGCCCCGCTATTTCAGAAGATATTAGAGGAAAATGAATGCAAATCTGTGTGCAGGAGCCATCTGGACGTGGAGAGAGGGAGTCAGCTGCTCCACACACTGAGGCGCGGAGCCTGAATCCGTCTCAGCTCATTCTGTGGGATCATCTGTGTGGTGGGCTTACACCGTGGAAAATGCGCTCTCCATCATTAGGTGAAATGTTCGCATCAAAATAAAGGAAATGTTGATCCCCGTTTGTTTTAGTGATTGCATGCACGAAAACTTTGCACAGGCGTGGAATTAGAGGATCTGACAGTGTGTTTTTTTTCTCATTTCTCACTTAAAATAGGGTCTTTGTCAACACGCTGAAGGTAAGTGATGGGTGACAAGCAGTGAAACAAGTGCAAACTATTTTGCCGGAGATGTGGTGAAGGCTCGTGTAAATGACCGGCTGATGACACGGGGGGGCTGTTATCTCCTGCTTCTATTCAGTGGCCACAATGAATGAACCCCCAAAGACTTGGGCCTGACCACTGATATCAATCCAAACTCCTCAGGACGCGTGGCTCCCAATAAAAATGTACAGGGTGACTTGGAAGACCTCCCGTCTCGCCGGGACGAGCCTCCTCCGTATTGAGGGTGACGTCTTCTTTTTTGTGTGAATTTACGGGGCGAGGCCCTCATGATCTCCTTAAATTTGCATGTAAATGGCGACATCAGCCTATACGCGTGCCAGGGGCCAGCGGGCCTCCCAGATGTCAAGGCAAAGTCAATCAGCCGGCCGCTGCCCAGCTGTCCATCGATGCACTTTATTAGGACAACACTTTCATTATGCTCACCTGCATTGTTTCCTAATGGATTGATTGGCAAAAAGGACAGGGGGAAAAAAGTCTTATTAGCACATACCAAGCAAGTTCGCTCCTGGCGTTTATAACATAGGTTGTTTTAAACTTATCCTTTTTTCGATTAAATATTAATCAAATACGCCTACAGTTACGCATCATTCCAAATTCCATATGCCACAAATAGGCTGTCAGCCCACATGCTTGTTTACAGCAACTCAGCTCACACTGTTTGCTCCATTGCTTAAAATATTTTATTTACATGGAAGACTTTTGTCTTGCGTTATGCATTTATTTATAGATAAACTCTTATTTTTATGTACTTGTGCAACTGCCAAAAATAAGTGAAATTATTTTAACTTTAACATGCTCGCTTATTTTAGGATTTCTTTCACTTGTAGTTTTATTCTGATGGGTTTCAACTTCCCTTACGTTTAGAATAATGGAGCAAATATTTTTTGGATTTTAAATAGTTTGGTAAATCCTTAAATAGCCTATTAAAATCAACTTTAAATGAGATTAAAATGCAAATATCCAGACTTTGCTTCCATATCATAAGGCCCCACGTATGTCGGAACTTCAAAGTGGCACATAAAATGATCATATTATTTTATACAGTTTGCGCGTTATTTTAATGATAAGGGGTAAAACACAAACGGTCAATAGTGATAAGATCAATCACATGGGCTTTTCGTGTCAAGTAGTTAGAGCTGATAGACGGACAGCGCCCCTCGTTGGTTACACTTGAGATCATGGTGTAGATATGAGGCAGCTGTGTTCTTCAGTGACAAGATAGTAAATCTCAACATAGATTTATCTAACACCACCTCCAATGCACTGGCCAAAAGGTTTGCAACCCGAATTATTATTATTATGTCCAATTAGACAATAATATCCTGCAGAAATATGATGGAAGTTTTGCAGAAATGCGTGCGTAATTTTAATAAAAACGACTAAAAAGTGAAAGAAAAATGAAGAAGATACGCGGTAAGCCGTGGTTGTCCATGCAATTATGATGATGATGATATTATTATTATTATTATTATTATTATTAGTAGTAGTAGTATCATTATTATCATTATTATCATCATTATTATTATTATTATTATTATTATTATTAATAATAATAATAATAATAATAATAATAGAAGAAGAAGAAGACGGTCTTGATTGTTATGCGTCTTTCTCAAAGTGCACTTTAATTCACATTTGTGTGAAATAAACATAAAGCTTTCCCCCGCCGCAGCGGTGTGACCTCACATCTCGTCACTAACTTCTGTCAGAGTGCTCATGTTAATTGTGTGCAGTGGTGAGTTCTGTCAAGGGCATTGCCCGTGCGCACAATTTGCATTTCCATTCTGCTGTGGAAATGATGAGAGAGTTTCTGCGCGGTTTAGAGCCTCGCGGCGCAGACTGTGGGCGAATTACATTTAAAGAAGGCGAGAGAAATTAAATAAGAAACCGAGACCACTTCAGGGCTATTAACATCTAAAATATCCCCTGGAAATTTAGACCAAAATACACATGACCAAATACCCTGGATACCGTCGCTCTTGCAGCCACGTCTTCAGCTGCGTCCATCACTGTTTTGTAGGCCTATCTGAAATAATTTTTTAAAGTTATTACGCCGTCACTCATTCCTCAGTGGCGCTCGTGGAAATGAATGTGATCACCATGAACCGGACCATATTTACTTAGAATGCGAGTGACCTTTCGCCAAAACGTTCTGTCAGTGAGAAAAACAGGTGCAAAAATCTGACTTATAGGGTCTATTAAAAATCTCATCAGTAAGTATGATATGAGCACATGTTGCATCGGGCAATGTGGCCTCTAAAATGGGGAGGCATCAGCTTTAACCTTGGCTTTTTTAGAGACATGTGCGCCTGCCTGTATATGGCCAAACAAGCGCCAGCTTTTGCCACTGCACTCAAGAGAACTTTAATTCAACCGCTGACCCCGCTGATTGAGCTGCTGCCAACCTGCAGCGATCCTGCCTCACCTGCAAGAGCCCCAAAATTCTCAAGTCTCTCACACCAAACGGTGAATTTTTTTTCCTACATGCTGCACTATGATGCCTCTTCTAAATTGACCAAAATGATGAGGATGTGGTGATTGACAGGGGGCCTCTCATATCAGCAGTACAGTGAGTTAGAATATACAATCTGATTCAGAGATCCTTATTAATATTGAGCTGTGTTACTATTAACAGAAATGTTAATTATGATGTCAAGACAGAGACAGAGTCAAGGTGAAAGCTGCACAGCAATAGCTAAAAATAATCCATGCCAAGCTAGAGTACAGTGTGATCCTGCAGAGGAGTGTTACTGGCAAGGGACCTTTTTGCTGCAACAAAGAGGTGGAAAAGAGGAAGTAAATGAATTAGAGTACAAGCCAGATTTTGTCTTTGTTTCATCCACACTTGTCCTGTCCCTATTTTCCAACCTCTCCCTTTTCCTTGCTATTGGAAGTGCTGCAAATTGTATAATGCTGCTCTTTGTTCTACAGAGTCAAGCCACATGAATAGCCGTCCTGAGCACACACAAAAACACACTGACAAACTGATCATCTTAAAAAAGCAACGCCCTGGTGCTCACTTGGCCTACTTTCCACAGCAGCACTGGGACGTGGGAAGAGGAATATAATTCAGGGGAGGATGTTCTTCTACTCTGGGAAACATTCAGTATAGCAAGTGTGATGCACATAAACATAGCCTTTGCATTGTCAACCTTAGACCGCATTTGCCCCAGATAACTAGTCCCCATGTGCTAGACTATTCTCTTTGACTTTGCAATTGAAATCCTGAGAAGATTATGCCAAAGCTAAAAGAGGCAAACTCCAGGGTGGGATTTCAATTGTCAATTCCTGTTGGATTTAATAGCATTATGACATATAGTACACCATCTGTTACGCTTCCTGGTACTAGGACTACGTTTGCAGAAGTGGAATGTGAACATCACTGCAACTAAACCTCTGGTTCTGAACGAATGGCAATAATCAATTACAAGTATTTTCACCCCTAGCAGTCTTCTTAATACATACACGACTAAGCAGGAGGGTCTCTGGGTTACAGAACACAAAGGTGCTCAGGGAAGGTGTAGGAAAGTAACCACTCCTAACTTTAGCTAAACAGACTTCCTGAAGCACTAGATAATCTGAGGCTTCTACGAACACCGCCTAACCAAATGTCGACATCTGTGAGGGTGTGCATAAAGAAAAGCTCCTCAGAGAAACCGGGGATAATAATCTTAGTTCCCCTCACCTTCAGCTTGCCCATAGGGGTTTAAAAGGGAGATGAAAAAATCCTATGTAAACATGCCAAGTCAAATTTTCACTTGAAATGTGACATGAAGGCAAAGGGCAACCTTGGTGCATCTCTAATGTGGTTCCATTACTTGAATTATCAGTGCCCCTGGATGTAAACAATTGATGCATTTAGTTGGTGGTTTGTGCACTGACTCATTATGCACACTTTAAACATGTTTCATATCAATGACTGTACGTTTAGTGCATAGGTGAAAAGCCCCAAAAAAGTCAACAGAAAGCTTGTACGCAAAGAGAATCTCTGTATTCAATGTCTTCCATAAAGTGAGTTTTGCTCTCTTGAGAAACATACAAAGTTTGAGCATCTGTTCCATCATGTAGTCTTTGTTGAGAAATTAAATATTGAACTGATCTAGTGTACCATGAATGTTTCACTCACATAGTGATTAGACAGACTGGGGAGGCAAGACATTGCAGCACTTTACACCCTACTTTAATATACTGTGCTTGTTGTTCTTGCCTTTAAGTGTTTTATATGCTAGATTATATTGTTGTTGCAGAAAATGGGTTTAATGCTGTTCCAATTAGACTTAACATGCATGCCTAATTATAGTACACATACATACACACACAAGAAAATTTACATGCACACAAGCACCTCATATTTTCTGGTGCACAAGTACAATCATCCAGTACACAATAAGCGTTGTGAGTGGAGTCCATCTGATAATGCACATCAATATAATTGGAAAAAAGAAATTATAGTTTTGGTTTTATGATTCAATTATCAACTTACAATTTTATGTGTATATCTATCAAACAGAAAAGTCAAAAGACAGCACAAGTACTGATTTAAATTAGTTTTCCTGTTTGCAGTTAAAGGACAAAGGAGATCTCATTTCTTACTTCATTGTCCTTTGCTCCAAATCAACAATTGTCTCAGACAGCACCCTTAATGATGTCCTTTTTTTTACAGTAACATTTTGGATTAGATGAGCAGACCAAGGTAACATGTGAGCAGGGGAAGGAAACGGTATCATCACAGAGATCATAAAATGGTGTCGTGAGTAGTCTTTTGTCCGGGACCATAGGAGAGTTCTGTTGCTAAAGGGAAGGACAAAAGCAGAAGGCGCCACGGGTATAAGGTTCCCCTGAGCAACAATGCTGACAGTTTCAACTTGCAGCACATGGGTGTAACTTTAACTGGAATACTGTTGATCAAAGAGTCACAAACAAAGTGGGTGGAAATGCTGGAGGAGTGTCTGTGCTGAAGTGAAGGACAGGTTCACTAGAGAGAAAGCGGGAGACACCATTTATGAAACACAGACCAGGCAATCAAGGCTAATTACTGAGACTGTGTTTAGTGAACTCAAAGGGCAGCGTGATTCCATTAAGGAAACTGATGTGTACTTTTTGCTCATTCTGAAAAATAATATCACCTTCACCAAATGTGTCAAAACAACCTCATCACCTCTGAAACAACATTAAATATATTTTAACAAAATGCGTAATTTTTGTCATTGTTTTAGGTACACCTACAAAAGAAAATCATACATTGTAGATTTTGCACATACTCGTGTGAATCTCAAACACTCATTTTCACACTGTCTTCACTTGTCATCTTTCAGAGAGTGGGAGATTTATGCAGTCCTACTTCTTTAAATAAGAAACACAGCCTTGAAATTTGTGGGGCTTAAGGCAACTCATCAGGTTAGATCAGTACAATGTGGATGTGTAACCTTTACACTGCAGTTGAACCTGCACATACAAGTGTTATGAAAGGTCCCTGTGGCACTCTGCTCTTCTGACATGGATTTGAAGACTTGCCACTTTATTAGCTGCTAAGCCCCCAATACTTGTTCTATATAGTGGAGGCCTATGTTATGAGCTAGGATCTCATTGTCTAGCATTATTAGAGAAAGAGTCTGCAGCACTCTCTCTTGTCCCCTCGAGAGACTAGACTGACTGTTTGAAGGGAAGCTACAAGTGCAATTTAACTCATCTTATTTACAATATAATCTGCTGCAAGGACATCATTGCTGCAAGAATTCAAGTCTAATATACAGGAGCTCCTCAATATGATTCCTATTTGTTTTCATCGATTTGAGATTGTTTAAAGTCCAGGTTAGCCTAAAAAAGTCTCAAAATGTCTCAGTTGGAGTAGATTTTGGATTTACAGAGCACCATGGTGATATGCTTATTCTAATTCACAGCATAGGTTCAGTTTAATTTTTTTAAATCACGGCATTCAAGGCAAACACAAACTGCATAAACTACACTTAAAGGTCAAACAGCTAATTAATGAATATGAAAAAGCTTTTGTCTGTGATACTTATCAACTTTGCTTCAGCTTGGGGAGAACAGGCGCTTTGTGATCAACACTGGTGTCAGCAATACACACATATCCTCCAAAATGGAAATGGTCCATTGGCATTGAATAATAAGTGCCATAGTGCCATCTAGTGCACAAATTGCTACACTGACATGGGACCGTGTGTAAGTAAAATGTACAGCACGCTACTTATATGTGTACATCTAAAGTATTCTCAAAGAGGAAAAAAATGCTACATAAAACTAAAGGACAGTGCACCATTTAAAGGGACTACCTATGTGCTCTGCAGTGTGTAGTATAACTACACTGAATGACCACAAAGAAAATTTCCACTCCAGGGAAATAAACAAGGAGACAAAGGTTTGTCTTCGAAGCCAAGTCTTTGACAACCTTCAGTTGCAGAGAGCCGCAAGGATAATCTCCTTCAGACAATAAGACAATGTTGAAGGCTGTGCATGCAAATTACACTCTGCCATCTAAATTACAAAGACATACACAGACCTCAAGTCATCAGGCCTCATATCTCACCCATTGGGCCTCCTGGCTGTTAGGTTGCCAGTGGATGCTATAGAAACAACAGAACAGAAATAATAAGAAAAAACACATGAGCCAAAACAAGAGTCTTGAATAATTGATTGTGTTTGTCTTTGCTGTTTGTGTGTGTATGTGTGTGAGAAGGAGAGTTAAGACAGAGGGTCTGGACACAGCTCATGCCCCTGAGCAGAGCAGACACATCCACTGGCCAATGGTTTGTTAAAATCTGTCTGATGGACCAAATGTGGGGGAAGGGTTTGTCTGTGTAAACATGTGTATAGGTATTTATACCCATGTCTATGTTGTAAACAGAAAAAAAATGGGGGGGGGGGTGTTTGATTTTGTGAAAAAGACACTTGAAAATGATGAGGAGTTCCCTTTAAAACTAGTACTATATTTTTTTTGTACACTCTGACTTACAGTTAAAATGAAGTAAAGATTTTAAAAAGTAAAAAAAGCTCTTGTTGTTAAATGGCTCAGGAATAGGTACGTTGTAAGATGTTAGAAAGTCAATATACCTTCATTTTGTCTGTGCTGGTAATGAGCCATATTTTCTGGGGAAAATGGCTGCTTCTCCGGAGGCACCATGTCTACTGAATGTGGCCCTGATCCTGGATAAAACAGAAGGCTCACCAATCAATCTCTCCAGGTTGCCCACAGCCAGAGAAAGCAGCTGCACCACATGTTTGCCTTGCGCGATAGCGACAAGTTAACATACGGGCAGCACAGTAACCATCCACAAGCAGCCTCTAGCTGTCTTATAATGAATTCCCACAGGGATGGGGAACTATCAGAGTCAGTGGTGTTACTGGAGGCTCGGAATAAAGTCAACACCTCTCCTTATACCTGATGAAGCTACGGCAAAGAACACACACGTACACACACGTACACAGCACTGAAGTTGTAAAAATGTGAAAAATCCACTATACACAACAATTAAGATGTGCAGTTTATTAAATCACAAATTAGACCTAATTCAAATGTTTCTCCTTCACACTGAGGTGATTATTTTCTCTTTGGTTTTAAATAGGGTGCCAGAAGTCCAGCAGCAATATTCTCTGCTCTAATTTTGTGGTATAATATACAGTACATGCTTTAAAAATTGATTTCCTAGTACCTTTGAGAATGCATGTAATACTCAAAATCTCCTCGTTCAATAAATTGTGTTTGAATTTAAAAAAAAAACAAACAGAACAAAAATTATATTTAATATTCTTTTCTAGTGATGTTTCTCTTTGTATTTAAATTGATATTATGTCGCGGGAATTTGTGATGTAAAATGTAATCCTTTGAAATAAAGAAGTGTTTGCACCATCCAAGAAAAATTTTTACACCCCTGAAGACATTATATGTGGAAGCTACTGCTGAAAAGCCATTTGGTTCTTCAAATAATAAAATCTTACTAATCTCTGATGAGCATCAAATCTACAAAGTAACATGTACAATAATACAATGGAAGCAGGTGTCTTACATCTGCTGTAGTTAGTGTTTTATGTTAAAGCTTATCTGTGAATTATTTCCACAAACTTGTATGTGGTTATTCAGAAGAACATTTTCCTAGTTCATTTACAAAGCACCGCTTATCATTTTTATTTTTGTTTCTTTGACCAACTAACTTGTACCAATACTGTGGGTACAACTTGGTCCACCTTTATATATAGATACTGTGTTTCTAACCTCCAGGCCTCTGCTCTGCTTCTTCCCAAGAGACACTGTGTGAGTGATGAGAGGGATGTGGAGCTTGGGAGATACTGGGGAGAAGGTTTTGGTGAGATTTGGTCCAGGTCTTTCAGGGTACATCCCTATTTATTCACTTGCCACCTCCAGGACAATCTGCAGATGCAGAAAACAAATAAAGCTCAAAGGCACTATGTGCACAACATTGTCCAGGGCTATATTCCCATAATCACAGTTAATGTCAGTGTGAATAATTAGCTTCAGAAACACATGTGACCTGCTATATTTGGTTAAAAACATGTAATTATGATGCAATAATAATTACGATAAACACAAAAGTAAGAGTATTAAGGTAACCATGCTTTAATTCTCAGTTACTGGACATACTTTTTTTTTTTTTTTTTGCTTTTTAAGGGAATTAATTACTTGTTTCATTAGTGACACAATATTAAAAACAAATCAACAGGGGACTTTTTTTAATTTGCCCTGAAAAGTGGCATAGTTATTCCATATACCTCACCTTTAAACATCAGCATTTCCCTTTTTTAAAGAATGTGACTTTATTTATTGCACTATCAGCCCCTGTGGGCTGTCCCTCTCCTCCCAGTTCTTGACAGCTCCCACCCTCAGGGATTGCTGTTTATAGAAAATAAGCATAAAACTAAAAACCAACCACGGCAGCATCTATGTTTTATATATTCTGCACCCTGATTTTCAGCACATACGTATGCAGCATATAGTGTATACTGTGATCAGAAAACCTCCACTGACAGACTATATTCTTTTTATTTTTTGGGAATAAGGGAGTAATGTTAAATAATGTTTTTCAAACACATTTATACAGTTGAGGTCTAAATTAATAGCCCCAATGAAATATTGGCTCTTTTCAAAAATTTGTCCCATGGTTTTCACTCCGGTTCTGGATACTTAGAAACACTTTGATAATTTTGCATATCCTTTTCCTGTCTTTGTGTCTATCCACAATCCATCTTGTCAGATCTAAACTCATTTCTTTTGTTTTTGGCATGATGCTTTTACAAGTGATGCCTCAAATGTTAACTTGGGTTCACACACTTAGACCATTACTCTGTCAAAGAGCGGTGGTTTGTGCCGAACAAGAAGGTTAGTTCTTCTGGTGGTGAATAATATTGACGCTGGTCATTCTTGTTTTCTTAAAATAACTGCTTTTGTTTACAAATAAAAATAAGTTACTCTTTCTAAATGAAACTAGCATGCTTTGAAATGCTCTGTGAAAAATGCAGCACTTTTTAAACAGAAACAAGGAAAAAAGGAAAAGAAATTGACCTCAGCTCTATATCTGTGCTTTATAAAAAACACTCCCATGCTCTTACATTATCCAAATACTGAGATATTTATTTTCTTAAATTTTAATGATGACTAATAGCATATGCATGCTAACTCCAGGGGGATGTAGGAATAAATTACTAGCCAAGCTGAACACTATTACAGGTAAAATAATAATGGTCTTTTCAGTACCTGATTCCTAATCCTTATTGCCCACATTTTCCTTTTAAGAACAGGCCAGGGACAACGTGAAAATGAGCCCTATTGGCTAACTCTAGCTCATTTAGGTTTCTGTTGATTAATGAGCATTGTCCTTGTTAAATAAAGTAATAAAAGAAATGAAATATTGCCAAAAGACTTAAATTTACCACAGTTTGCATATGATTGGATTTACAGCTAAGTCACTAATATTTCATTAAAATGCATAAGGCCTCTTTTGCCATCTGTGCAATGGGGACAGAAAATTGTTAGTGCAGCAAAACAGCAAACTTCAATGCAGCCAGCTTGTTAGGGATTGAGATAAAACACACGGAACATTCCCTCGCAGAAAATTGATTGAAGTTCTCAAATTTCCCCACTAGATGTCACCCTTTAACCACACAACACAAGCAAGGCAACGTAAGGTACCTTACTTTACACAAGTTAGGAAGGTCATATTTTATACTTAATAATAACCACTAACAAACAAGAAACGTGTAGAAGAAATGCTGTAACTTGAAAATTGAAGAATGTTTGTTTTACTATTCCGTAGCAATAGCTGTTTTTTCATAGTTTGTAAATCAGATGCATGTTTGATACCAGTGCTTTAAATAACAGTATAGAAAACTGTCCATGGTGTGTGTTGTTATCAATGGTTTTAGTTAAATTCTGGTAAATCAAAGTCCACTACTTCCTGCTGTGTAGGTCAGATGTTTTTAATCAAAAAAATTCTCAGTCTTTATTTTATGACCAGTTAAGCATTTGAATCGCACATGTAACGTGAAACAACCCCGCTGCCTGGTTAAAATTCACAGATTATGTGCCAGTTAAAAATATGATGCTCAGGATGGATGGAGCCAGGATGTGGCATGTGTGCATGACGTCATTTCTCCATGTACTGTGCGCCATTTTGGAAGAAAAAAAATCACGGATAATTTCCGTGGTCTTGACAGATCTGGACCCGAGTCTTCACACTGATTTTGGATGTTATCTATTTCCCTAAGCAAGCCGCATTGGTTGAATAGGTATTGGAAGCTGTGTACAGCAAGAGCTGCTAAATGAAGCAATGGCGGGTAAGCTACTTTTGAAGGAAGGAAAAGGATCCACCTCACTTGGTGTGTGTGATGGCCTGAATCTGCAAGTTAGCTAGCCAGCGTTACTTGCTAGCTAGTTGTCAAACTGTGTCACTGTCAGGTCTTTTTATCCTCAGGCTGAACGCCGTCCAGCAACGAACTAACACTGTGCTCTTTCTGCAGGAGTTGCAGGCGGAAATGATTTTCAGTGGTGTTTCTCTCAAGTGAAAGGAGCGATAGATGAAGATGTTGCGGAAGGTATGTAGCTAACGTTAGCTTGTTGGCTAGGCTAAAAACGGTTAGTTAGCTGGTCTGATGATGATGCCGTGCGTGTTTCTCAAGAGACGCGCAATGGCTGGATGGACACAACGGTTCTGTGATGGTAGAGCAGTCATACGCGGTGAAAGTCTGTTTGAGGATTAATAACGCAGACACCCTGCCCTCTGTAAATTGCAGTCTGTCGCTACCTAGCTTTATGCTAGGCTGAGGCTAAGCTATTAAAGGGGAGCGACCGTGTCCGTGACGTCAATGTGCTGCGTCCATAAATTGTCCAGTGACATCATGCCTGTGTTCATTCATTTATATTTACAGTGTTGTTAAGGTGCGGTGTGTTTGTCAGCTTGTGTATCACTATGAAAACTCTACATCACCTGCAGCTTTAGCCCTCAGGCTGGCCAACTATTAGCTGCATGTCTAGCCTCGGCTGTTTACTCTGATTCACTCAGATTTGTGTTTACTTTCAGCTGACATAATCTCAACAGTTGAGTTCAACTATTCTGGAGAATTGCTTGCAACTGGAGATAAAGGTGGTAGAGTAGTGATATTTCAACATGAACAGGAGGTAAGATATGAACTGAATGCTGTCACAGCAGTAAGGACAGGAGCAATGTATCTGTGTTGCATTTTACTGGATCTGCCATGTGGCTCATCTATTGCAAATGTTTTTTTTTTCTTCAGTCTAAGAATCGTCCACACCTACGTGGGGAGTACAACGTCTATAGCACTTTTCAGAGTCACGAGCCAGAATTTGACTATTTGAAAAGTTTAGAAATTGAGGAAAAAATTAATAAAATACGATGGCTACCACAACAAAATGCTGCTCACTTTCTACTTTCAACAAATGGTGAGTCTTTCACACAAACCAAGCTACATAATTTGATTCCCATTTCACAGGTGCTTGTTTTTAATTGACACAATTTACAACTTTCTTTCTCCTGTCTGTTTTTGATTAGATAAAACTATCAAATTGTGGAAAATAAGTGAAAGAGATAAAAGAGCAGAAGGTTACAACCTGAAAGATGAAGATGGACGCCTCAGAGACCCCTTTAGAATTACCTCTTTACGGGTATGATTCATTTTATACTGAAGATGATTGCATTTGTGCAACTTTCAAAGTTTTCAAAGACAGTTAAAATAAATGTATGTTGTCACTTAGGTACCAGTACTGATGCCAATGGATCTCATGGTAGAAGCAAGCCCACGGAGGATCTTTGCAAATGCGCACACCTATCACATTAATTCCATTTCTGTAAATAGTGATCATGAAACGTACCTCTCCGCAGATGACCTAAGAATAAATCTATGGCACTTGGAAATCACAGACAGAAGTTTTAGTATCCTTTTCTTCAAAAGAGAGCAAGTGAAATATATAATACTACATATAATTATGGTTCTGAAGCTCCTAGTACCAGAATTACCACTTGCCTGTAAGTAAATCTGAAATTGCTAGTTCCTTAACATTGTGTTTCCAGATATTGTAGACATCAAGCCTGCCAACATGGAGGAACTGACAGAAGTAATCACAGCTGCCGAGTGCCATCCACACCAATGCAATGTATTTGTGTACAGCAGTAGCAAAGGCACCATCCGCCTATGTGACATGCGAGCAGCTGCACTGTGTGACAGACACTCAAAATGTAAGTACCATCATTGTACTGATGCAGTGTAGTCAATATAGTGATGTGTCTGTCTGTCATCCGAGAATGAATAGCCTAAAATCTAGACATAGATTATTGGTATAAGAACTATGCAGTATTGTTTACACATATTACATTTTCATTAAATAAAACGATAATGTTTACAGATTGACACATGTACAAAGTATGTACTTTTTTAAAAACATCCTATAAAATCACTATATAAACTCATCCATCGGTGTTCCTCTTAATCATCACTTTTGTCCATCTGTCAGTGTGTGTTGCTGATTTTAGTAGTACAGACCTACCCCCTCTCCATGTATTTTTCCTTTGTTTTAGTCTGACTTTTGTCTCTATGGGTCACCACAGCGGACAGCAGTTATCTGTACAGCCAATCACTGTTGCACTATGTGTTGAGGCAGAAACCTGTCATACTTGAGTTCACAAGACAAATATGGAAGTGATCTGTTATGGATAGATCTCTCTGAAATTTTTGCAGAATTTTGCGATGGTATTGTGAGATTATGTCTGCTTCACAACAGAAAATTGCAATCTGTCCATTTCACTGCTTTTTTGACATCCTGAGTCTCGCAATGTGCTTTAATGCTCTCTTTATCATTAAGCTTACATGCATCACCTTTAAAGCCAAACTTCATCTCTTGGGTTCTGATTAAAACTAATTGTAATTTCAACAACTGATGTTATGATTTTAATTTTGAAGTCTTTGAGGAGCCTGAGGATCCAAGCAGCAGGTCCTTTTTCTCTGAGATCATCTCCTCCATCTCGGACGTGAAGTTCAGTCACAGCGGACGCTATATGATGACACGTGACTACCTCTCCGTCAAAGTTTGGGACCTCAACATGGAGAACAGACCAGTGGAGACGTATCAGGTGCATAAACATGTTAATAGAATCTACAGGCTAGAAATACTACTTTATAAGTGTAACTAATTTTGAGCCAGGCCACAATGTTCAAAATGTGTTCCTTTTCCCAGGTCCATGAATACCTTCGCAGTAAACTCTGCTCGTTGTATGAAAATGACTGCATCTTTGACAAATTTGAGTGCTGCTGGAATGGTAGTGACAGGTCAGTGCCCTGTTTTTTGCATTGATATACTACTTTTGAGAAACACCTGAATAGCAGACTAAATTTTTATCCTTTCCCTTCTCTATAGTGCCATAATGACAGGCTCATACAACAACTTCTTCCGAATGTTTGACCGTAACACTAGGAGGGACATCACACTGGAGGCATCCCGGGAAAGCAGCAAACCACGAGCTACCCTCAAGCCACGTAAGGTATCCACTGGAGGAAAGAGGAAGAAGGACGAGATCAGCGTGGACAGCCTGGACTTCAACAAGAAGATCCTCCATACTGCGTGGCACCCCAAAGATAATGTGATAGCTGTGGCAGCCACCAACAACTTGTACATTTTCCAGGACAAAATCAACTAGAAGATCCGGGGCTCCAGAGAATAGGGCTTTTACCGTACCTGTGTAGTTAAGCCTACTACTTGTCTATCTGTATAAGAAGAAACAGCCTCGTTGTCCTCCTGGTGAAGAATTCGAAAGCACGTGTCTACTTTTTTTGCCACAGGAGGTTGATCCATAGGCCTGTTTTATTTTGAGTCTGAGCTTAGGTTGTTTTTGCCTTTGGCATCAGGGCAATCAACATGCCCCCCTGACCCAGAAAGCCCAATTCGGGTCAAATTGATGGAATGGCACTCCCTAGAGGTCAAACTCTTGAACATTGGTGTTTGTGTTGACATTTTAAGCCTTCATTTCATGATCTAACAACAGAACTCTTGGAAGCCCTAATATGACGTCTTGTCAGAGCTATAACACCCTTTCAAAGATTTTTGGGCCCACTGAAGCACGGATTAATGGCCAATATGCCTGTCACATTCCCCCATTGGCCACGTATTCAGGCCAAACTACTGGTGGAAGAGGCCATAAATTTGGAAAGTGGACTTTTTTTTTGTCTTCCCCTCCCTCTTACTTTTACCCCAATCAATACGGTGACATAACTTCACTGACTGTATCTACTCAAGTACACCTTGTCATCCACATAATAAAAGAAACTAAAACTACAGATGTGTTTTTAAATTTAGAAGTATGTATTAAAACATGTTTATTGCTTTGCATGTTTTTATGTTGTAGAGAGGTGGAAAATGTCCAGTCACACCACTGTCTTTTGAGCAGATCTCAAAAACTCAACAGAAATTACATTTGGGGTGATCAGAACCACTGCTAGAGACAACCAATAATGTGTTTGTGTCAAGATGTTAATTTCAAGTTTTTGACCATGTTTTAGGATTCAGGCTGAAAACTACATGGCACAAGTTGGGGCCCAGGACAAAGGGAATCTGCAGCCTTAATACAGTACCTACTTTTATCAGTGACGGCTACAAGTTATGTCCCCAAATGTTTTACAAACCTCATGTGCATTATTTGTAAATCCTATTTTATAGAGTTATGTCCTCATATACTGCTGCTATATGTGGCTGTCTATGAAAACACAAAGGAGGAAAATTGCACACCACACAGTTTATGTGATAGTGCCTCCAGATCACGTTATTGCGTAGGAAATTCAGACAGGCCTCATACATGTGCCCTTATTCACTTATTAGGGATTTTGCCCAAATTTGAACCACATATTGCAAATGTGGATCTTATCTCTGTAGTTGTGAATGCAGAAATGAAGGTGGACTACACAAAGCATATACTGATGACATTAAAACACATAATGCATTGTCTTTGTCCATTGATTCCTAACATGGTGGCAATGTATTCACTTGTTTATTATTTTGACCAAAGTTCAATAAAATTTTAATTGTGTTCATCTGCATGTTGTCCTTTTCTTCAGTGGAGAGCTGTAGTTATCTTTGCTATGTTCAAAAACAAATATTAGAGCCTTCATAGCTGTACATGTCTCTATAACTTTATTTAGTTTATAAAGAAAATGGACCATTCTTGTGCTTGATGAGGTAACATTTAGTGATTCCCCTTACATTTTACATTTGCACAAACTGAGCAATCAGTAATAGCGTGATCACATAAACGCTAAGCTAATGATCCCTTTGTTCAAAAAAAAATTAGAATTCTCAACTGCTGATCTTACAAAAAATAATCAAATGACTGTGACTTCTCATTTCTTAAAAAGGCTTTGACATATTACTTCTGTAATGTGCAGATAAGAGAACCAGGAAGCAGCACAACAGTCATCACCAGGCCACAGTTGAGACCACAGCAAGGAACATAAGACTGGTCAGTGTTGTCTTTAGGTGTCCACGGCAATGACTGACAATGATTCTTGAAATCGCTATGGTTGATGTGGCACTTGATCAAATTATGTTTAGCATGGCCACGTCTCCCTTGATCTTCAGAATGGTCCATGTTTAAGGCATGCCAAGCTGGTCACATGAATGTGACAAGGTGTTTGAACACACTGCCATCCTACTCAGTAGGTGTTGTGGGAAGTTAGGCGCCTCCCAATATAGATCCTATAAAGAGAAACACAAGCATCAAATATGACGATGCTGAAAGGAACATACAGACTGTAAGAAAACAAGCAAATACACAATGGAGCACAATGTTGATGCTTCCTCATCATCTTTAATACAAAGTACAGTACTATCTTTACTATAATTTGTTTCATCACTAGATAAGGTCATGGTGTTATTCAAGTGCTGTTGCTGATATTAAAAAAATTCTAAGTCCACACTAGTACATTCTCATTTTAAACTGCACAACTTCTAAAAGGTTTACATGTAGCATCTGCACTACTCTGGTGGTTTAGGATTCCTAAAATGGGGACTTTTGGAAATGCTGGTGACTGACCTGTGGACACATTACACAATACAGTGGAACCTCGGACAACGACCGCTTCTGACAACGACAAATTCGGATACTGACGAAAAAAACTGCAAAAAAATTG